>JAACNH010001271.1:0-87203 GCA_019447015.1 Hymenochirus boettgeri
GTTCAATAACCCTCGAATATATCATTCGCTAACCCTCGAAAGTATCGTTCATTTTCGCTAACCCTCGAATGTACGGATGTTTTCGCCTAACCCTAGAATGTATCGTTCGCTAACCCTCGAAAGTGTGTTATTTCGCTAACCTCGAAGTACGGATCGTTTTCGCTAACCCCCGAATGTTTATTCGTTAACCCTCGAATGTTGTGGATCGTTTTCGCTAACCCTCGAATGTATTGTTCGCTAACCCTCAAAAGTATCATTCGTTTTCAGTAACCCTCTAAAGTAGCGTCCGATTTCGGTAACCCTCTAAAGTATGTTCGATAACCCTCAAATTGGCCGCGTAACCCTTGAATATAGCTGTGCAAAACCTGACAATTGCCCACTTGTGTTCCACAAGTGTTTAAAATATCGTGGTGATAGGGACATGGTCCCCAGACCATTTGCCAGGTGCCACAGCCATTTCAGTAAGTTACCATTGTAGTTTAGCTGTTAAACACCCGGACTTTTCTAACTATTACTCCCCATTAAATGTAATCGGTCAGAATTCGAACTTTTGAACTTTCTCTGAAATTCGTATTCGCGATTACTTAAGATCAAGAGAAGATCCTAGGCTTGTTTGAAATTACAGGACTCTTACCAATGGCCCTTGTATTCAGGCACTCATATGGAGACACAGTTATCCTTTAATTGTAAAGGTTTTTTAGCTTTCCTGACTGGTATATGTTGCACATTCTCAGCGAGTTTCTAGCCACACACCCCCCACACAACACACCCAAAAAGCTGTCAGAAAACTCTGTCCTTAGGAAGGGAGGCTGCAGAAATCAGGCAATATCAGAAACAGGAAATGCTGAGGGTGAGAGTTCCAGCTTTATGCTAGTTACTAAATATAGAATCTATCCAGCCCCTTTATTTTAGATTCTTTTTAAAAAATAATTTGCTCCTGAAATGCGTTTTTGCATGACTGCTTTATGATGTGGTTGAAGCAATCCCTAAATAAATCGAGCTGGTCTGTAATCTTAGCTTTATCCTCTTCTTTTCTAAAAACAGACACTAGCTGAGGGTGCAATTACCATACACAGCCGTTCTGCTTCTAAATACCATTTTATGTCTCATTTCAAACTGATGGCAAATATATTTATAAAATCTTAAACCAATTGAATAATCAGACAGTATGACAGTAATGTAGCACAGTCAGGGTTTTCATCCATATTACTAATCTCGCCAGTCCCCTCACCTTAAAAGAACTCAGGACGTGCCGTTTGTCCTGTACAACAGAGCAAGGAACAATAGAGAGTGGGAAGGGGAAGATGCAGCAGAATAAAGTATGTAGAAGCAAGCGGGATACAAAAGATTAACTGATATATCAGATATAAGGGAAGGAGACAGCAAACAGCACATGTGATCACAATAGAGGTGTGCAATATAATTCAGTATAATCTAAATCCCTGGTATAAATTTCAGTCATTTTGACCCTACCATCCTACACAAAAAATGGTCTGAGCCTTTAATTGTGTGAGATGAGGTTTTAGGATGAACCTAACACTTTCTTATCTTCTGTTCGCTTCCGTGTAAACAATGGACTAGTGGATTTGTGCAATATGGCCATAAACAGGTAAAGGACACATGGGGGCATATTATAAAGGAACGATGTTAGCGCAAAAAAATTACCGCCGCACATCGCGGCCGCGAAAATAGCGCTATCACCGTATTTATAA
Organism: Hymenochirus boettgeri; assembly: GCA_019447015.1. Classification (NCBI taxonomy): domain Eukaryota; kingdom Metazoa; phylum Chordata; class Amphibia; order Anura; family Pipidae; genus Hymenochirus; species Hymenochirus boettgeri. Next base: position 1,713 of record JAACNH010001271.1, read on the forward strand.
CGGCGAGCGCTATTCCGCGATACCTATCGCGGCCGCGATGTGCTGCGGTAATTTTAAGCCCCTTCGCGGCGATACTATATAGTATTGCCGCGAAGGGACTTAAAATCCCTTCCCGACGCCGCTCTAAGGGGGCGGGGCATACGCCCACCCCGCCCACACCCCCGCGGCGGCAGCGGCGACCACCCGCCGCCGCCGCCACTTCCCAGCAGCCCCTCCCAACCCGTTCCCCGTTCGCGGCAATCTCGGAAAGGAGAGGCTAGAAGGGGCTGCCGGGAAGGGGCCGCAGCAGGTGGTCGCGACACCCGCCGCGCACCCCCTCCCCGGCAACCCCTCCAAGCCCCCCGCCCGGCCGCTCCCGGGGAGGGGACGGGAGGGAGCCGCTGGGGGGGTGAGGCTCCCTCAGCGGGGCCCTGAGAAGGGCCTTTGGGGCTTAGGGGGTCCGCAGCCCGAAACGGGACCCCCCCCGGCCCTTATAAGGGCCCTTGCGGCACTGACAAGTGCCTTTGGCGGGGGCCCCCGCAGCTGAAAACCGGGACCCCCCAGTGCGGCTCTTAAAGAGCCCTTGGGCGACGTCTTCTTCTTCAGTCCCGGCGACACCAGCTCCGCCGAGGCCGCGACCCCCGAGAGGTCCCCCGCGGCCGCCAGGGGTACCCCCGGCGGGCGCGGCGACCTCAACGAGAAAGTTCCAGAAATCGATTGGTTAATGTAAAGCAAGTATTAAAAATGACCAATCAGAAACGGATTATGGATTTCTGCAAACCTATATAAAGAGGAGCTTTCCGCCGCGGAACTCAGATCCATCGCAGTAGATGGCTGAAGAAAAAGAAAGAAGCGGCTGGCAACATCGGCTCCGCTGAGGCCGGCGGTTGCCAGCGGGCTCACTGGCGGCCGCAGTGAGTCTGACTGGCATCGGCGACCTGGAGTGGGGTTGGTGTCGCCAGCCCGAAGACGTCGCGTCGGATCAAGAGAGCCGGCAAACATAGGCCTCGTTGAGGTCGCCGGCGCCCGCCGGGGGTACCCTGGCGGCCGACGCAGGGTACCTCTCGGGGGTCGGCGGCCTCGGCGGAGCTGGTGTCGCGGGAATGGAAGAAAGAAGACGTCGCCCAAGGGCTCTTTTAAGAGCCGCACTGGGGGGTCCCGGTTTCAGCTGCGGGACCCCCGCACAAGGCACTTATCAGTGCCGCAAGGGCCCTTATAAGGGCCGGGGAGGGGGTCCGGTTCGGGCTGCGGGACCCCCTAAGCCCCAAAAGGCCCTTCTCAGGGCCCCGCTGAGGGAGAGCCTCCACCCCCCAGCGGCTCCCTCCGTCCCCTCCCCGGGAGCGGCCGGGGCGGGGGGCTTGGAGGGGTTGCCGGGGAGGGGGTGCGCGGCGGGCGTGGTCGCCGACCACCTGCTGCGGCCCTTCCCGGCAGCCCCTTTAGCCTCCCGTTCCGAGATTGACGCGAAGGGAACGGGTGGTAGGGGCTGCTGGGAAGTCGGCGGCGGCGGCGGGGGGGGGTGCGACGCGCTGCCGCCGCGGGGGGTGTGGCGGGGTGGGCGTGTCCCGGGGCGGGGTGCAACCACCCACCGCGGGTTGCCTGCCCATCCCCCGCCGCGGAGGTTAGTATCGGCTGACTTCGCCTCCTTCAAGGTGGCGAAGTAAAACAGCCGATACTAGCCGAGCGAAACCAGTACAGCCGCTTTATAAATAGAAGCGGCGGTAACGGGTAAGTATCGGCGCGAAAAGGTTAACGCTTCGTTAAACTTTCGCGGCCGTTTTCGGGCCTTTATAATCGCGGTAAACGCGATTTATGCGTTAATGGCCGCGAGAAAACGGCCGCGAAAAGTTAACGAACCTTATAAATATGCCCATGGTCTTTCTCTCTCTGTTACTGGCCATCTTGGAGGAATATCTTAAGATGGGAAACCTAACACCTTCATGACAATAAGCAATGACATCAAAAAGGAACACAACAGTTGTCTATTTCCTCAAGACTCATATGGCCATTTCTAGTATGACAGACACTGAGCAGCTTTCCCTGTCAAACCAATCACGTTGACAGGGAAAGTGCACATAATGTTTTGTGGTTTTTATTTTTCTTCTTATTTTAAATACTTGAATCACTAACATCCTGTACTCGTGTCTCCCGGGCCAACTGCTCCCAGTGAATAGGAATATTGATATATATTATATATAAGGAAGTATGGAGGGCTTTTCAGTTTGCCATTCACCAGCTGTTACTGAACTACAACTCTTGTGTCATCTTATAGAGGTTGGTTCCTCATTCATCACAGCCAGGGCCGGCCTTAGGATAAATTGCCCCCTGTGCAAGATTTGTTACTGGTGTCTAGCGCCCCCTCCGAAACACCCCCTGGCCACACACCATACGCTGCTGAATCCTGCTTGCCTTGGCCTGCTTCAAATCAAGTCTGCCATCTGCGCTCATGATCTTTTAGAATCTGCAGTGCGTGCTTGTATATATCATACGTACATCATTGCGTAACACACTATAAATGACAGATAGCACAGCATACAGACATCTTGAGAAAGACTAACATGTGTTTTGGCTTTGTCTTGGGGTGGTGATGATACATAAATTTGATCGCAGGACTGTAACTGGCAGGGTGTGGCACTGATGCACAATTTTGACCTACAGGTCCATGACCTAAGACTCCCAGCCAGCCCCCCTGGTAATGTAACCTGTGCAGTCGCACAGGTCACCCATATCAAAGGCCAGCCCTGATCACGCCTATGTTAGGTGTGTGTCAGGCCAAATTCATTAAAGGGCATGTCCACCCTTTTAAAAAACTTTTGCCATATCATAGTTCTTGCTCCCCAGCCCCAACCACATTAGTATTATTGCAATATCTTTACTTACCTTCACTCTTTCTTTGCATAGAACGCAAGCAGGGGTCCGGCAGAGAGGCAGCCAATCACGGACGCGGCTGCCGGTTAGTGCAGAACGGAGAAGGAGAGAGGGAAGGTAAGTAATGATCGGGCACTTTCTTGCAATAATACTAATGCGGTTGGGGCTGTGGGAGCAAAAAACATGATATGTGAAAGGGGTTTATGCTAGGGGGAGGGAGACCAAAACGGGAGGGAGAGGGAGGGAGGGGGGGCTCTTCTGCGCATGGCAAAATTCTCTCAGAGGAGAGACAGAAGGCAGAGTCCGTATGGGCTCTGCAGTACTCCTGGGGGCAGTTTTGGGACTTTGGGGGGGGGGGACTACAGGAGAACCATATGGAGCTGGGATATAAGGTAAGGATTTTACTACACTACAGAGTGGGGCCAGTACGTGGGGGGATTATAGTTTTGGGGGGTGGAAGATGCGCTTTAAATCACCCTTCTTGCTTTACTGTGTGCTGACACCACTGAGCTTTTGGATCGGACACTTGTTCCTTCCCTAACAGTAACAGTTTGATCTATTAATAATCACACGGCCTATTTACTGCAAGCATGATGGGATAAAACACAATGAGAGTATTTTCCATCTCCTTACCTAAAAGCAATGATGTTGGGGTGCTTTAACTTCCTTAGGTGCTTAATATCTGTTTCTTTTGCTCCCTCACTTTTTTAATTGCCACTTCCTCCCTCGAAACTTGCCAAGAAAGACAGCCCTTGTGCCCCACTGCCCAGCCACTGCAGTTCAGATATTTCCTCAAAAGGGACTTCCCCAGGTGTCTGTAAGGGAGAAAGATCATATTTATTGCAGTGCATTAAACATGTTCTGAAAAGCAAATTAACATGCTTTGACACATGAGTAAAAGTTAAATGCTATACAACTAACCTCTTGATTAACGTTGCGAGCCAGGCATATATGTAAATGTTCAAAATGTTCCAGTTACAAGGTTGAAACATATAATAAGTGAAACAGTTATTTTATTAAAGCTGCATTTTAAGTTACATCCCCGGCAATCTGCAAAAGATGTTCCAGTGAAGTAGGTGGAAATAAATCATGTGCGTTAGTCAGGGGAGATTTTTAGCCACAAACATCAGAATGGGGCCCCCTGCACACTGTGTAATTAATGTGATTTATAGCCACAAACCGCACATACGGTAACCATTCAGGGAGAAATCACCCACATATTTTAACACCATACACAGCTGGGGAATATGGAACCAGTACAATAAGCAGGAAAACTTCTGTGGAGCTCTCAGCATTAGAAATAAATAGGATTGTAAATTACTCATACAATGTTAGATGTTTGAAAAGTGGAAAATTACTTATTGGCATTAAACGGACATGGACAATTAATTCAGGTTTACATTAACCAGTGTCCAGTGTGATGGTCCAGGGATCAAAATATCTGTTTCTGAACTTATAAACCCAACAACAGTGGAAGTGCAATGTACATAGTCTCTTGGTTTCTACTTTCTCAACTGTGCCTCGGGCTGTTTAGTTATAGGAAGTTTCTATGGAAAAACAAAAAATAAAAATGTAAAAATCAAAAGAAAATGCTACATTTTGTCCAATAGCCACAGTCATAGAGAATTCTGCTTCTTCCTGAACATAAAAGAAGTCAGATTACAGCAACTTTGCAGTTATTGTAATAAATAAAGTACATGAATTAGTGGTATTAGACTGAGGCCTTTAAGGGGTTCAATAAACACTTTTTAAAAGATGCACAATTTGCCTTCAAAACATTTTCAGCACTATGCTAAATGGTAAATTCTAAACTGAGTCCTAGATTTACAAACAGAAATGCTGCCAGGGAAATCAACAGCCAAGAGTCCAATACAGCATCATCACTGAGTTCATTTATTCACTGTGAAAATATCTGGGTCACAGATGTGCATCATCTACATTTGTGGGCATTATAACATTTAAACAGATCACAGTTCTTTGCTTTCAGTTCAAAGGTATTACAGAACAAATTCCCTAGAACTTAAATGACAGTAAAACACAAAAATGTTACATTCCTACAATGGAAACTTGGCCTGGTTTTTAAAATGGTATTTTAATAAGATGATTTTTGTTAAACAATGTGAGGCAGGACTATATTATAGCCAACCAATCACATACTACCAGAGAATCATTATAAGACACAGTGCTGTGTACCGAGAGCTCTCTATTGCCCTTAGTCGATAGCAGCTCTCGGGGGAATTGCGAATTAAGTTTACTATTCCGAATCTTTAAAGGGCATCTATAGTGGGAAAATGAACTTTTTTTTTTTCTTTCCATGTGTTTACATTCCTTACAACCCCCAGAGTGTACTTTTTTCAGATTCCCTTCTGTCCTGAGATACACCAGTTAGAAGAATACGTGACTGCATTCCTCTACTCTACTTGGACTGTCAATCAAATCCCTTGATGTGATCCCCCCTCCCTGCTCTGTAATAAACATAGAGATAAGAGCATTAGCAGGGGGCGAGAGGTTGCTTTGATGGTAGATATAAGGCTGCCCTTGACCCCCCCCCTTCCTAATAGCTTTCACTGATTGATGATGGGCCACAAAGTGAGAGATCGTAAACTGGACTGTTCTCCTTCTTCTTCCGTGTCTCCAGGACAGCTTGCTTTCTATTGGCACTGTGCGTGGGTGTTTTTTCAGGATGTTGAACTTTTAACTCACTGCACATGATAAGCTTGTCGGTTAGCGGGAGTTGAGACATGGAGGAGTAACAGAGGGGAGGGGGAAGGGGGGAGAGCTGCACACAGATCTGACACCATGGTTTAAAACAGAGTCACTGACAGATTAGGATTAAGGCAGCACAGAGTACATGAATTTAACTTTGCAAAGGGGCAATGTGTTTTTTTCTTATAGTTTTGCGTATTGCCGCAACCGCTGTTGTTAGTTGTGTCTTAAAGTGCACTTTTACTTTTTAAGAGTATAGGAAATACACCTGTGTTTCCAGTTCCACAATTGTTGAAGACAGATTGTGGAAGGTGCTAAAATAAAAGTTTCAGAGCAAGGCCACTTCAATGCATTTTAAAAACAATTGAGTCGAGTGTTAAAAAGAGCACACTAGTATTGGCCAATTGTTCTGGCTACGCTGGGTGCACTGGGGCCTCTTGTGCATATCGGATCACCATTTTTGGTGTGATTCGCATGCACTTCGATACCTGAAAGTGACAGCAGCACAAGCGGGCAACAACGCGCATTCAATGTGGCCTCGGCCTTATTCACCAAAAGCAGAGGAACTTGAAAGAAGAAGCAGCACCCACAAAAGCATTAATTTCTTATTAAATTAATAGCATTTATACTCAGGGAATCACAGAGCATCCTTCTCCTTTAAATGTAAAAATTTGTAAAAGACAGGACTGATTTAACTGCCTCTCCTATATTTTAGTCTCAGTTAATGTATGTAGCCAATTAAGTTTTTTAAAGAATAAAAGAAATCACTTAACTGCAAGGGGACCACAGTTCCCTACTCACCTTCTTTACCATTTTGCATTGGTGGCCTCACCAGCCAGGTTCACACAGCCTTGCAGTTCAACATAGAGTGAGCAATGGGATTTAAAATAGTACCAAAAATGGTCTGTAGCTCATTTTGTTTAGACTATCTCTGCCAATAGGCCATGTGATTTTAAGACTAAAGTATAAAAATGGTTTAAGGAATGTTAATATTTTCTATACAATAAATATGTGGCCTGCTTTGCCCAACTTCAGTGTAGGGTACAGTCAACCATGGAGAGAATGCCTGGGGTACAGCAGACATGAGTCTGATCAGACTATTAGCAGTTTAGGACACAGCTAGCTGCTTTGCAGAGTTGGGGTCCAGAAATCAATGTTAATCATAGTAATTTCCACAGATGGAGTTTCTAAGTTGTCAGGTTAAAGGAAAACTAAAAGGTGAATCAAAGATTCCCCACATGAGACACAGCATTAATGGCTGGTATAAACGGCACAATATTTCTTCACAATCAATCACTTTGGCATTTTGGTCAGTTCGGCTGGGTGATTTATGGTTTACCAGACGAGCAATAGTTTTCAACTTTTAAGCAAAATTGAAAGAAACAGATGATGAGACAAGTCGGTAAAATCATGGCATGTGTGGAGTCTCAAATGACCACATGATCAGTCAGATCAGATACGACCATGTCACTTTAATTTTTTGTGTCTAAATTGGTCTGTGTGTATCAGACCTATGGATGACACTTTACCGGTATGTTCTTTTATTTTTCTGCCTACCGGGTAAATAGAAACATTTTTATTAGCCAATACTGATCTATGATACTGGGATCACAAGATCGGTGTTGTTGCGTGTAGGTCCACCCCTAGAATTTTCGCACTGTATGAAAAATAAATAAGCTATATAATTAGGGTATAATTTAAAGAATATACTCCACTAATTGTTCATTGAAACTATGAAATCATGTACAGGAGAGAATATGTGTATTCCTCCAGCACAGTGGAAAGTATTGCTACAATATGTTAACACTGTAAATAACTGTGTTTGTCAATGTTCCACACCCATTCTCTTAACACACCCATTTTTACTGATAAGAAGGTAAGTAAGGTAATGAATTCAATAAAAACCCCCACATGTTGACTCTACATAAACCAAATCTTCTGGCAGTACAAGATATCATCAGCTGTTCCCTCAATCCTCCACTCCCACATTACCTTCCACATGACCATCTGACATGGACACAGACTGACACGCAAGCAGACAAGAGAACACTAATCTCTAGCCTTATGCTGCAGACAAAGGCAGGTGGGTGATGGTGGGGGTGCAATTTAACCATCTGCCCACAGGGCCAAGCCAGTAAATTTATTTCCATAGAATGGGCACTCTGAATGACAGAATTACACACGTCTCTTTAACATAACAGCTGAATGCAGAGTAGACGTGGACAAGGAAAACCAGGAAGAAGTTAATTAGACCCATTAGAGATGGTTTGTTTGGAATATAGGATTTAATAAAAGTAAAGCAGCCCTACAATAAACCACCTCAAGGGGAGAAATTATACTATCAGAAAATAAAGATTAACCAGGGTAAATAGAGAGGGAAGGTTTTTATGCTGATGGCTGTTGAGATGACTAGACTCATATTGATTATTAGGACAGCTACTCGGGCCCTTATAGTCAAGTCACTTGATTTCCCTGGTGTTGGGTTCAAAGCTGGTTTGCTGTACATAAAAAAACGAAATAACAGCTGCTTTAACTAAAACAGATTTCTTTCTCATCTTAATGTGTTTTTAATTATTTAACATATAAACTATTTCTTAATTTTACATTTTCTCCCAAAGCCCCCTACCCCTAAGGTTTTATATTAATATAATGCAGGATATAGCATTACTGCAATGGAATCATCTAAAAATGGAACAGATATGAAAAAGGGTTTGGGAAGCTGTATGAATACCATTGTATTCTTTCATCTTAGTAATACACAAATTTAAAAGGGCAATAGGATACAATATTTTAGTATCCTACAGGACCCCACCCCCCCATTTTTTTACTTAAAAAATAGATACAATGCAAGCTTCATGACATCCATCACAGCAAATTACTTCTTACTGTCCATTGGGTTCTGTATATTTTAGCGTTTTCTCTGTTTTCTTGGTAATGGGCGGTGGGCCCCGGGGGTTCCCCTGTAACCCTGTAGGCCAGTCCAACACTGGGTGTGTCCACTGAACTGAATGAAACTGGGAGCTTGCCAGTATTAATCTTTAGAAACTAGTTATGAGGTCTGTAAGTAACTGCTTTCTGGGTGGGGGGGGGGGTTCCTACATGATACTAAAATCTTGTTTGGGTGGTGGACATGCCCCTCTTAAGTATTTCATACTTTTTATTATGATCCCACTAACCTTGGTTGTGAGTTTATAATCTGTAGAATAAGCTTTTCCAATGATATTCCATACAGGTCGTAAGCAACCAAAAAGTCCTTCTAAGAAGCCACCATTTCCATGCCAGAGCGAGTGAAATGTATCCTAATGTCCTCATCCCACTGGTGCTGCCTCCATCTCCAGAATGGCTACACCCTGAGGTGCTATGCTCTCTGGTTCCATGGTCTCTTAGCTGCAGCACACTGTTCAAATTGGTCTCTAGAGTCTTCACTGATGGAAGTCAGGACAGCTGCAGTTACCGGGCTGTGGCATTCTCCATGGGCATTACTTTTTCTGGGTGTCTTGAATGTCATGGCGGCCAGAGTTGGTATGGGCACCATACTCTACTATGTTCTTTCTATCTTCCTTATGGGATCAACAATTAATACTGGGGAAGATGACCATGTAAGGGGTTCATGTGGACTTGCCTGGGTCATCCAGGTGCATGGGGCAGCAAACCCCAAGGACTCATGCACCTTAATGGAAACAAATTAACTCAGGATCCTCCTAGGTTGTAGTGCATTTGGACCTAATGGGAAATGCAATTACATTATTATTCATTTACAACCACCATTATAAGCTAAAAAATCACTATAAAAAATGATTCAACTGGTATTCATATGTCTGGCCACAGCAAAAATATAGTTATAATAGATTTAACAATTTATATATTTATGTAACTGAACTAATATGTATTTCCCCCCTTATACTACTTTGTGGTATTTTTTTTACTGTACATCGCTGTTGTCCCAAGTGGTGCTTTATAAATAAATACAATATACATATCATGTACCCTATTTATAGTGAGTCAAGTTACCTTAGAGGCCTACCACATGCCTTTAACCTGACCCAATTGATCCAGAGTGATGCACATCTACCACCAACACACCCTGCACTTCAATACAATACTACACTACAATATCCCCACTTATGTTAACGTAAACGTTTGTCTTAGGTAAAATATATAAAATAAAACTAGCGTATTAGAGATTAGAATAAAGCCTACCCTATGTAGTTCATCAATAAATGAAAGCCCAAACAAATAAAGTGGGCAGTGGGCAGTGGCTGTTAAGAAAGAAGAATCAGCCTCTGCAGTGCTCGCATTTAATTATGCAGAATGCACAAGGCAGGAATTAACAGAGCACGTGACATTCAGAGCAGAACCTTTGGTGACAGCTGCCTACCACTGACTGTCCTAGGGTGGAATATAAACCCATTCAACTTGAAGTTCATTGAAGATATTCGCCAGGTCTGTCATTCTGTGGCAATGCTGAAGCAGGAAGAAGCATTTTAGAACTAGTAGAATTGCACAAATAAAACGGTATCTTCCCTATTTACTGTATAAAGACTGTTGAATATGTTCATACGAATAAAGATAAAAAAAACAATACAAAATACCATACAAATTGTTGTTTATCTATTTCATTTTAAAATTTCTAATGCATTTGTGAAATGTTTGTAAATAAATTAACAATATAAATCCATTTCTGATTTTTTATTTTTTTTTGCAGTGAGATATGGACCATTTTGCTTCTGAATTAACTTTTCCTACTCACTGGGTTATCAGTGGTTTTAATTGGTTAATACTAAAGCTCGGCCACACAGTCAGATAGCCAATGGCAGACAGATTTCATAAAAAAGCTTCTCTCATTGGCTACAGTCCTGGGAAACACACTATACCAACATTCTCCCTACATTTGTATTGAGAGATTGTTTGTTGTGGCCAATGGACGCTATTAGCATCTTACTAAAATATGGTGCTTGTTGGCAGTGGGATTGGTTTTGCATGAAAGGCTGATCCTGATCAAGCTTTAAGGTTGTTCCCATTTGCATGTTGCATTCTTACTCAGGTTTCATATGTACTATTGATTATGCAATGATGAGAAACTTAAAGTGAACATTGAGAACAAATGGAACTGTTCCCATGGCATCATTGGCTTTGCTTCCCCACTAAACGAAAGGGTATCTTTCTATTTACTAAGGAACGGCAGTGCTAGAAATATAGATTTTTCATGGCTGCTAATTTATGGGCAGGTAGAAAGAAAAAAATGGAATAAGTCCCCAATTATATAAAACTAAATATAAAGTCAAATAGGGTAAATGTGACCCATACATGTAGTGATATTACCGTCCGAATATAGTTTTGGCTGATAATCGCTTCCTTTGTTGTGCACATGACACAATAGGACACAGGGCCTGATTTACCCATGTGTGCTGTGCTAAAAATAGGGGTTAAACTTGTGCTAACAATATTGAATAGGTTAGCGCAAGTTTAACTCCAATTGCAATGGCTGCACTAGTTTCACAAAGACACCCGTGTGCAACCAGCGCAATGTATTTAATAAAGGATTGCACCCTTTTAACTCCACAATTTAAGACCAGCTAATGGCTGGAGTGGCGCTGGAGTAAAAACCCTTTGGGATTTACCACAAGATGCAAATCCAGTATAAAATTTATTCAGCAATATTATCGCCCATAATAATATGTGCACATATCTCTTGTTGCCATCCATTGTTGGCATCTGATATGAGGGACCCATGGGGTCTCCCAGTCCATCCCACTTCTTTCTTTATGAACAGGCTGCTTAGCTAATGCCCCACATTTCTCAGGTAAGTGGGACTATACCACAGAAAAGGGTCAGTAGATCTGTTATAATATAGGTTTGTATTCTTAAAGCAATAACAAATCCGTGTTCTGTCACTGGATGATATGCTCTATTAAACAGCTGTATAAGTTTGGTATTATTTTTACAGTTAATCTTTTGAAATAAAAAAAATAAACAAAGTGGTATAAAGGTGATAACTTATTGGCGCTAAACAGGAGGCCACACTAGCGGTTTTTGCTCGCAATTGCGCCTGCGGATTTTCGCTAAGATAGAAATAAGAGAGAATCGCGAATTTCCGATGCACATGCGATTGCACAGCCATTGTTTTTGGTAACGCATGCGTTCATCATTTTTTTTCGTTAACGCATGTGTTTCCATAGTGGAAAAGGGCAAAATCGCATGCGCAAAATTTCTGTGCATTGCAGTGTGGCTTCAGCCTAAGATAATTCATAGCAAGCTCCAGAACATTCTAGTTCCTTTTTCAGCTGAACTGGATGTTCTGAAAGCTTGCTATGTATGTATGTATGTATTTATTTTATTCTTATATAGTGCTACATATTCCGCAGAGAAACTATACAATTATTACTCAATTCACATCAGGCCCTGCCCCGAAGAGCTTACAATCTAAGCACATTTATTGACACATACAACCTATCAGTATGTCTTATGATTGTGGGCGAAACGAAGTGCCGGAGGAAACCCACGCAAGCACAGGAGAAAATACAAACTCCTTGCAGATGTGGGAGTGAGGACTATTAGTTAGCCAATAAAGGTATCACCTTATACCACTTTTGTTACTTTTAATTTCAAAAAGGTTACCCTGTAAACATTTTAACATGGCTAACACGATACACCACCTTTCCTGGTTTTATGCAATAAACTGTTATGGACCCAGACACAGCCAGAGAAAGAAATAACAGAAAATGCCACAATACCTCCTCAGACAAAGCTTTAATTGTAAATCTAACATCCAGAGCTACCAGTCATGGAATTACAAGATGAAAATGCTGCTCAAAAGGGAAGGTATGTGGCAATGTATAACTGAAACTTGTGGACTCCTGCTCTCCTGAAAAGATTACTGAAGAACGGGAGGTAAGAGTTGTAAAATACGATGGACATACCCTTAGTTCTATTCAATCAGAAAACTTGTAGAGACCAAGCCTCTGAAAGTCAAGACCTTGCAGGACTATGTAAGGCAAACCCTAAGCAGGCCATATGCTATAACTTACCTCCCAGCATTCCTGCAATGTTCTGACAACATTTGTCATAGTATTGATCATAACTACAATATAATCAATGGCGGTTTACATTTTTTTGATCTGCCTCTCAACAATATAAATTGGTTCTTGTAAATACAATGATGGGGTCCCATTTTTAGTCCCATCTTCCACAGATTTCAAGCTGAATCTAAAGAGATTGTGGAGCATGTCGCTCGGCAGAAAAAAAACGCCAATCCGAAAAAAAAATCAGCCTGGGTACGGCTAGCTTAACTTTCTGTAAATCCAGGATTAGCTTATAGTGTAAGACCCAAAAGTCTTTGTCAGGACTATGGTTTGATGTGTGGCAGCAGCTGTGTTTTCGTTTAGCTGCTGTGATAATTTATGTGATAGCTGGAAGATTTGGATGATGAACTGCATCTTTTCTCATTTTACTGAACCCACTATAGGATTAAAAAAAATAATATATTTTTGTGACGTTTAAGGGCTAGCTTTCAATGTGTGCGTTTCGTTTTTCGTCTTGCGAATCGCATTGTATTTTAAAATATAATGGAAAACGAGAGATGAGATCAGTTCCATTTTTAATTTCCATTCTAAATCTATTCGGCCCATTGGTCCGTGAGGTCAGACTTCACTTTAATAATTGTCTATGGGAACACAAAAAAAAGCAGGACACACGCAGACAACTTTTTTTGTGCAGGGTTTTGTGCGTTTTCTTCAATATTCCTGTAATTTTTCAAACAAATACACAGGCACACCACCATTAAATATGTAATGTAAGGTTCCAAAATTAAAAGGGAACTAAATGGTATTGCAACCCCCCTTTGCTGTACCAAATGAGGGCCTTCAATGCTATATATTCACACCAGGTAATTTAGCAGATGGGAGGAAAATGTTTAGCTCAGTCCCGCTCCATCCCTGGGCCAGCAAGCCAAGAGATATGACCCAATAGGGAAATTAAGCTGGGTACACACTATAAAGTAAACATAAAACGGGAGAACATTTGGGATTGCCACATTTCCTTCAGCCACAGCTGACTCCCTATACTACATACAGGGGGCACCGAGTGTTCGCACTTAAAACTTTACAATAAATGGGCAATTCCGTTGTTGATTTATCACAGGGGCCCCGCGACAGGTGTGCGGGGAGGCAGGAGCAAGAGGGCCTGCAATTCCTTCCCAGAGTCTCCACGATCAGTTGTTTTAAACAGCTGATTGCACGTATGCAGTAAACATACGAACGTCAACTGGTTCGTGGTTCGGTACCGGTCTTTAGCTGATCGTGTGTATCTTTACTACTATATACGCACGATCGACTGCTTAAAAAACAGCGGTCGTGGAACCTCTGGGGAGTGAGGTTGTGGTCAGGGGCCACTGTAGTTCCGCACCGCTTTAGCGATTAGCTGCTGCAGTTTGAGGTCAGATTTTTCACAATCGTAAATAACCAGGTGTTAGTACCTAGAATTTATATATGAATATTGTGCAATTCGGATAACTATTTTTGACCAAAGCATTCACCACACACAACAAACGTATTCCTAACCTGGGATCCAATCCATTCACTGTCTACATCATAGGTTGTAGTGTATTCTAAAATTCGTAGCTCTAAACAAGTTATCTAAAAAATGATTTAAATGTGCAAACGTCTATCTTATTTCTTAATTGCTAATCTTCGCCATTGCCATTCATCTCCAGTCAGCAATCCAAAACAATATCTAGATGGTGGGGTCAGTGGTTTTAATGCCATACTGTTGGTGAAGTATGAATGAGTAGAATAAACAATGTAATGTAATGTAATTAGATGCACCACACTGACAAAACACACTCCCAATGGGGAAAGGACAAGACCCATTACCAAGTTAATGTTAGATAGTCTTTTATCCCTGGGGACACTAAATGCTATGCACGTACCAGAAAAAATGAATCTATGAATCATATATTTTTTTGATCACGATCCTTTATTTTTAAACATGGGTTCGGCCAATCACTGGCGCTACTACCGGTCTCTCCCCTTCTGCTGGTGCACAGAAAAGGCATGGAAGCAGCGACAGCAGAGAGGCGAGGAGAACAAGTCCTGTAGTATATTTAGGTGCTCGCGCACAGCATTTTAACATAATAAGGTCTAGATATTGGGGGGTAATATCCTGTTGGGGGTGGAAATGCCCTTTAATTTGTTTTTCCTAACTGACTTTTGCCATGTCCAGCTTCAGGTAACACACCACTCCGGGAGTTGGGGAGTCTCACGGATTTTGGGGTGGTTTCTCCCCACTCCCAAGAGACCATTCCAAACCCCTGCAACCACACTTACCTGCATTCTCCCCCACCCACGCCCCGGGAACCCCATGCCACGTCCTAATCCTGCCCTATTGATGATGTTTCCATGGCATGTCCTAGCCACGCCCCCCCATACCACCCCACCACCTCATGCCTCCACCACACCCCCATTATCCTTCACCCTGCCGGGAAGACAGGTTTAGCAGGGTGGAAGTCTGTAATATGGTCACATTGCTGTCAATGCTTCTTTTGTTGATGGTCTTTCAGATAACAATTGCTGTCATGTTGTGACTGTGAATGTTTGGATTTTTGTTTGAACCACACATATACACATAAATACTTGCCAGTGGACTTTTCTAATTGGTTGGAGTTTTTTTTTTAATTTGGTTCTTTAAGTCTTGTATTTTTGCATGTTTATAATTTGCAGCAAGGCCCACTGACCATATTAGAGGCCTTTACAAATGGACTATACAAGTCTTTAGTTAGTACATATGGAAGTATGATAAAATCGTAAACATGTTCTTAAAGGACAAAGTAAGGTTGTTACTTCACCTCCTTTTGCGAAGGCCATATCAATAGGAAGCCATGTTCTACAAGAAGCACATGTCTTATTGGATAGAATGCCAGAATGAGGGGGGTGGGAGATTAGGACAATAGTTGTCCTTTAAGCAACATTAATAAAGGTAGCCATATGCATGCTGCTTGTTTAAATGATTCTTTGGCAAGTCTGCAGTCTTGCTTTCCCCCAAAAAAAATAGCATGGAAAAAATACATTATTTTTATCATCTGGGCAAAGCCCCAGGGAGAAATACAGTCTGTTATCTGTCCCTGATTGTTCCCTGCTACTAGACCTGAGGCCTCAGGCTGGTTAATTTCTTTATTTATATTAAGTTTATTATTTTATTGAAGGAAAGATGTGGTGAACAATCAGTAATTACAATGAATGAACGGATCTAAAATATTAAATACTTACTGGCCCTTCTATTATAAATTGCATTAATAATCAACAACAATGAATAAATCAATAAACCTGAGATATCATTTATTTGTTTCCTGTTTCTTAATGAGATCAAATTCATATTGAGCAGAATGAGTTAAACCTGTTAGTCTGGCCCTCACAACAGTCCAAGTTTCTCTATGGGCCATCGGAAAATGAAAATAAATTGACCACCCAGCCACAGGAAAACTATCCATGTTAGCTAGAAATATTGTTAGCCAAGGGAAACTCACCTAGTTAGCTAGAAATACTACACAGCCACAGGAAACTCAACCATGTTATTTAGAATACTGTCAGCCACAGGGAAACCAACCATGTTAGCATGAAATACTGTAGCCACAGGAAAACTCAACTAAAAGTTAGCTAGAAATACTCCACCACGGGGAAAATCACCTATGTTAGCTAGAGATACTGTCAGACACGGAGAGGAAACTCAACCACATTAGCTAGAAATACTTTTAGTCACAGGAAACTCAACCACCTTACTCAAACGTCAGCCACAGGGAACCACACACTTTAGCTAGAAATACTATCAGCACACAGGAAAACCAAATCATGTTAGCTAGAAATACGGTCAGCCACCGGAAAACTCAATCATGTGTAGCATGTATACGGTTCAGCACAGGGAAACTTACCTATGTTAGCATAGAAATACTATCAGCCACGAGGGAATACAAACCATGTTAGCTAGAAATACTGTTAGCATGGGAATTATTATTTTTATATATCTACCTAAAAAACTTGTTTGAATTGTTTTCTCAATAAAGACACAACATTATCACTTGGCTTCGGTAAGAATTTCCTTTGCACTGTGTTGCATTAAAGGTGGCAGTGGCACTCCATGTCAAAGTCTGTAAACACCTAGAGAGAGTGAGTCAACAAAGCACCTTGCGGTACTAATGAGAGGCAAAGGCATTTAAAGACAGTTTTTCTTTAAAAATGCACTCTTAAAGCTAAGTGGGGATTAGCTCTTAAAGCTGCCTAATAACCTTAAATTAATTTTCAAAGATTTTACCTACAATAAATGTGGAAGCTTTACATTATAAGTAAAAAACAAGCTGAAAGATTTTTCTAAAATGTTATTGCCATTCTAATGACTACCTAACATATACGGTAGATTATTGTGGCCAGTACAGGCATGAATATCTGACAGCCGCGCTGCTAATCTTATGTGTGGGGCTCAAGTTAGGTCATTGTCTGGCAGGACAAATCACAAACAACACTAATGGGAGATGCTACATGTGCCAGCCGAAGCACTCAGTCTTTATTCACTGGCCAAATCAGCAGACAGAAATTTTGTGTGCACAAGGCTTCACACTAAACTGCAGGATAGCATCTTAATCAAACATTACAAAATACTAAAGGCACCTAAATATCACTCTATGTGGAAAATCTGCTAAACAGATTTTCCCTTGGACCTTAGTATTCAGTTTAACCCATATTGTTTCAAGAGTAGAATTAACCTAAAAAATAGCACAACCTCTGTGGATTTAATAAAGTTTTATAGCCATGTGGCTGTTGAGTTTATCTTAGGTATAAAACAACTCAGCCTGTCCCCCAATGTTTAGGCTGGGTGATGGATGGGGTTCATTAGTATCCATGCCCTCTCTGCATGTGCTAAAACATGTTCTCTGGCTGTTAATGAGTCATAAGCTAAATACTTTAATGCTAGACACACAGTAAAGATAATAGGCTAATCCTTCAGGCTATCCAGGATTAGCCTATCATTGGCACATATGCGGTGAGAACTACCACTGAGACTTGGGACTGCATTGTCCTGACCAAAACATGGTCGCTTTAGATGTAGTACAGGAAGCCAACAGCAAACGTACAGTGTGGCAACCCCAAATGGCATAGGGAGATTGGGTTGGTGACAGTTTCTATCCGAGAAATACTGCAACCACCTTGGCTTGTCAAATTGATGTAATTTCAATTAGTGGTATGACAGAATTTTCCAGTCTGGGGCAGGGGCACAGGTAAAAAGGAGAAAGCTCTCTTAGCTGGACCTGCAGGAGGAAATGGAGCTACAGTTTGGGACAACAAAATGTTTATTTCTCTGCAATTCTCTATACTGGAGGGGGATTTAAGAAATCAGCTTTCGGGTCCAATCTTGTCTCTCTCCCATCATAGTTGAAATATTCACTTAACTTCCAACTAAAGGGGAACACAGCTATTTCAAAAATGCTCTGAGCCCCAAGCACTGGTAATCCTTTGAATACCGCAGTAAGCGGATTTGGTTTAGCCACACCAGGTCGGGGAAAGAACGGATTTACCATAATCCCAATGCACACTTCAAAATGACTTCCTCATCAAAATCTGATTAAAAAAAATGATCTGAGTATTTTTAAAATATTGTAATAGCAGAAGGATTTAATAAAACCATGCCAAGGTCTCTAAATCTTTAATTACATAGGAATCTAATTATGAATTTTCCCAATTCGCAAATACACAGGAACGCTTCGTACTGATTTCTTTAGGCGGAACAATCTTTTGATGCAGCCACACACGTACAATGTTATCAGCTAATGTTCTGTAGTAAAGGGAGCTAGGAACGATCCAATGGATGGAAATATTTTATTCAGACCGATAGGTCTTTTTAGCTTCATGACCCATACATAAACTTCCAGATGTTCAAAAATCCTATCAGTTTGACAGGATTATCAGCCAATGTTGTCTGGCTTTTCGTAGATTCCCATGATACAGAAACTGCAGCAAAAATTCTGGAAGTAGCCCCGATGCCATAGGGGTAAAAGAGGAAATATTGCTTTTGATATATTAATATTTTCAAGCAAAACTGTGGGCACAATTTATTTGTGTATTTGTGGAAGAAATGGGGAGGGGGAAATACCCTGAAAGCCACCAAACTCATATAAAAAGGTAAAACCATGAGTGACCATGCTGTCCTCTATGGACAGCACGATCGGTAGCGGGTATTTTTGCCCGACCGGCAGTCCTTCGTCTGGCTGGACACTGCTGAAACAGTTGGTCGTGACGAAGCATATAATGGTGTGTACGCAAAGATAAGGCTGGGTACACGGCATTACAAATTTTTCTCGACCGTCCGATAGTGACATGTATCAGTCGGTTGTAAATTATGCATGGTGTGGGTGAGGGCATCTCGATGAGCTCGGTCACCTGTTTATTACCAATTGGGCAAAATACGATCGGTCCTGTGGTCAATAATGGTAGATCGTGCGGTTCCATAGCTGGCATGACTGGCATTGGAAAAGGATGTTTTGGCTGAAAAAAAAGTACTGTCACCAGCGATTGTTAGGTGGGTGGCAGTCACTATCTATCTATTTATTACTCTCGAAAGTGGCAAATATGACACAGCACTCAGGACTTTCAAACAATGGCCACTTATTGTATCATATGATACCTGTAGCAACAAAGTAACTACGTTCCGCAGACATAGACCTTTTCTCAAGCTCTAACCATAGCTATTTGTTTTTAAGGGTGGCAAACATGGCTTGAAGTTGTTCCGTTGCAAGTCTTTTTCTTCACTTAAATTGTTTGTTGTACGTAGTAGCCTAAAATTTTCACAAACGCATATTTGTCATTCTGCACTACAAAAATTGCACAGATACTGCAAACATGGGTGCAAAAGCCTTGCAAACCTCAATAGTACATCAGTAGTTCCATATTCATTTAGAGAAGAGCCTGTATACTGTATCTCCAAGAGCAGCAGAATTCCTGAGTTACAAAACAACTGCCAAAGTTGGAAATATTTGAAAATCTTCTAGAGGAAATAGTGCTCACATTACTGCATTCTTCTCGCGATAAACTAAATCTATACAGAAATTATTTTGTGCTGTTTTTCATTGCAGAGCCGCCAATCTATTATTCTTTGTTCACAAAATATAATTAAGCATTTTTCTTCTTAACTCACCAGCAAGTTTTTGAAATACATCCTGTTAGATATGATTCTATTACACATGTTTCCAAAATATTATTTGACAATACCTTAGAGGCCTGAGATGCTGCATACAGCCTGTATACTGTATATGGGATGTGAGGGGTGTGATCTGGAGACGGAGTCACATCCTGTGGTGCAAGAGTACAATGTCGTGGTCCCTGACATTTGTTTAGTGGTCCTCAAGATGGAGCCTCCATCAGCCGATAACTGTGTACAGGACTCTAGACTGTCTCCCATCAACTATGAACAAAGATAATGGCATCCGAGACTGCAAAGGGAATTTAACATCTTATTAATAAGCCTAGGGGGAAAAATGCATGCAAAAAATTATATACCTTATTGCACTTTGGTTTTCCTATGCAGCAGATTTCCTAGCTTTTTTTAAGGCGTTCTGCTAGGGGTGGTAGCCAATTGTGCCAACCCTTCAAACATCTCTAACAATAACACAAGTTAACACAACCTTGACCTTTTAGCAAAATTTACTAGCTAAATCTGTAAACCTTTAGTATATTTGCTTCTCGGGTTACGAACCCAGATGTTTTCCGTCCCATATAAGATGCCACAAACTGAAACAGATTACTGTGATGCAGCTGGAACCATCTAGGAAACGATCACTAGGGTTCATTTCCTAAAGATTCTAACACTTGCCCCACTCATCTTTAGACACTTTAAGAAAAAGTATTACTTTGGTATGTTGGAGGAACAAGCATCTCGTTCAGCCTTCCGCAGAGCTTGGAAAACACTGGCGCACTGTGAGTTAGAGGAGAGGTGAATACAAAACAGTTAATTAGACTGTACGGACTCTGCCAGTGTGGATATCAATAGTTGCACTGTGCGAGTACTGGGTAGAATAATGTAATGTGCCGCTTTAATGATAACTATTCTGTCCAACACTAAAAATAACTGTATAGACGTACCTGTTATATGCAGGAGTGTGGATTGAAACATGTCAGGTGACTCAGTATTGGTTTACTTGCTGTCCATGTTTTTATTTTTTTTTACTTTTTTATTTTATTCAATAAATGAACATTTCTATTCTAAATAAAAGTCCACCTAACGGTAAAGAAAGATACAGTACAAAAATGAGGGTTCATTTACAAAACAGAAGATGAAGATTTTGTCTATATATAGGTAAACCATATAGTTCACTATTGCGAGCTTGACTTGTTATATCCCAAACTTTTTCTCCATGCAGGCCTCAACAATAACTTTCAAAAAATAGACTGAGGGAAGAAGTTTGTGGTATCACCCATAAGACAGAAAAACATACACGTACCCAAGTGTACAATATTGGCAATGTAAGGGTTCTGCACTGCTACATTGGTCACTAACATTTAGGTATTGCATATACACCCCCCCCTCCATGGATCCCTATGGGACCCAAACTGTAAATAATATTGTTATAATCGCGCGATACGGTAGTAGCCTGCCGATTATAACCAGGAAAGTGATGCCCGTGCCTATTTACTCATGTGCAGTAACCGTATGCAGCACTCCCAAACCTCATGCTGATTCATCCTCAGCCAGGAAATTCGTGCGGAAGCAGGGAAGGCAGGGGGCGGAGAGGCAGTGAATATTCATCGCTGTAACTCATCTTCTTTCCCTTTGACTTTATGCGGGTTTGCCGCGAAAAACTTGGAACATCGCACCGATGGCTGCTGCTCTGACTTCCCTTCCGATATAGGTACAACGGGTGGTTGCGATCCCTTTGTGACGGTATGGGGGAAGCAGAATGACGTTTACCCCTCTTGTGTCCAACGCACAAACGGCACGGTTTCGTGGGGAAGCAGCAGACTATGGAGTCCCCGGGGATTCACTGTTGCTCTGTCTCTTTTGTCACCACACTACAGAACAGGCCACTTCCGGTTCAATGTGTACTTGTACTACCAAAAACTCGTGATACTTAGGCGGTGATTTATCCATCTGATACATTACCCCCCCCAAACCGAATCAATTGATACGGATTATTAGAAGACACCTCGGATCGTTTCCCTTTGGTGCCCTGGAGCATAAAAGGCACTTGGCCCTGCCCTCATTCGCTAACCCTCGAAAGTATTGTTCATTATCAATAACCCTCGAATATATCATTCGCTAACCCTCGAAAGTATCGTTCATTTTCGCTAACCCTCGAATGTACGGATCAATAGAGCCGAATGATACACCACCGCTTTTAACTATCTGCGCAGCAGATTGTAGAATTGGTCGAATTATTTTTGCTTGGGGGGGGGGCCGGGCAGCCCCCCAAAAATTGTACCACATAGTGACAGCTGCAAATGGCCTCGATCCCTTACCTATAAAGCTGAAGGCTTGCCAATATCTGTCACGCTTATAATTATTTCGTCTGACTGCAATTTAGTTGTTTAGTTAGTTGTATCCTAACATTTGATTTCGCCAGCATCAACAACCCTCCTTATGTATTGATATTCTTAATTTATTATAAAACACTCACACACTGAATGCTTTGTTAAATATATTATACCCGTTTGGTTGTAGAGGGGATTATGGGATGTTTCCTGCATTTCATTAACCATACATTATATAGTGCCATAATCTTGGAAAATGCTTTTTCCACACAACATGCTACCCCCGCCCCCAATGTGCTTCCTTAAAAGGACCCTGCCACACAAACTCTATAAATACTTTTCCACGCTCCTAATAATGTACGAAAACCCTAAAACACCTCTCATTTAGCAATACCCCTTTTCCGAATAATGTGTGTAACCAAGGGCACTATACTACAATCCGATTCCATGGTAAAGGGGGCCTATCTCATGTAATATTATCAATCTGAGACCCACTCTTCCTGTGTGGCAAGACGACTTTAGTTCAGCAACCTGTCTGATAACGGGATCGCACTTTTATTGAACTAGCGCACTCACAAAACAGTATCGAGTGATTAACACGAGTAGTACAAAGATCTGTGTATGTTTAACTGTTAAGGTTTAGTTACAGAGACCGTGGAATATATTTCTGCTAAAACAAATGTAGTACCGCTACGGGTCATTTACACAAAGCATAGGTTATTGTTGCAAACATTATACATTCCGATGAATTATGTTATCGATTATGAATATAAATGTGATGTCATATGTCGCGCCCTTTCCCCAATATGCTTTCTTCATTATACCAGAGCTTTCTAAAAAAACCCCTAATTCATTCCTGGTGCTACTTGCAGAAAGTTACTGATTGAGGCAGCTATATGGACCCATTCTAAAACTTACGTGAGCCGACGAGAATTGTTTTAACAATAACGGTTATGCTTTCTGCGATATAAGACGCCACTTTAACTCGAAGCCTCTGCTCGTGTTTTGTTTCTATTCCACTCGCCTTTTTTTTTACCCCATGTATAATTTCTTTCTCCTCTTCTTCCCTTGTAGTCGCCCCCCCGGCGCCGCTTGCTTCGTCTCCCCAACCTCTTGCTGTTCTCTACGACGCCACTCCCTCTTTCCGCTGCTTGTGCACCTATTATCCCTGCCTCGAGGCGGTGTCTCCCCTTCCTACATCCCCCTTAAACTTGCACAAACAGCGCTTTTGCCCCCTCACGGTGGCCGTTGAGCATTCGTTATGGATTCCAGTTTCCGGCGTCAGGCTTTTTGGCCTTTAAACCTCTTTCTTTTCACCCCATTGACCCTCCCTTTCTTCTTGTCTTCCTTCATTCTTCCTCTCCATGTCGCGTTGATATGTGACCCTGTCCCGTGTGACTGGGTCGTTATGATCAAGCACACGGTCTCTGCCCCTCGCTTCCGATCTTGTGTGTGCTCTTTTTTCAGGCGTATGTCACCCCCTTTCTAGAGACTTGCAATGTCTTTCTGTTCTGCTAGCTGTGCCGGGTACGCTGGTCCCTCCGGTCCGTTTGGTTCTGGTTCACTGGCTTTGAACCGGCGTGAGATAAATACGCTCTTGAGTTCCTTCTCACCGACCTGGTACTCCTCTCCTTCTCGTTGTGGAACGCTCACTGGCCGATATCTTCTTCCCTGCAGCCCATACGCGGTTGCGTGTGAACCGGGTTCAACTAGAGTCCCTCTACTACACAACGAATTCCGGGCACATAGCCCCGCTTCACGGACCCGTCCCCCCAGCGACCGCTCTACTCGACCCGGAGACACTCGAGCCTTACCACGCTACACATCCGTTCCTGCCCACGCTCCTTATATGCCCCCCCGTTTGAGTTTGCTAGCGTCAATTATGCATACAAGAACACCATAGACGGACCCCAAACACATTCACTGGCTCTCAAGTTGTTCTCTAATAGTGACTGTCCATGTTTTGTAACAAACCAGAAATATCTACCATTAAACTGGATTACAAAGAGTAAATCAAACTAAGTATTCTCACCGGCTTCCGTTAATGTAAAATACATTCTCTGCAGCTTAGCAGGGTTGTCTTGTCGCTGAATAAAATTACCACCCCACACCCACCTCCCCCCCCCTTGTCTTGACACATTTACAGCCACCGGGGGGTTTCATTATTACTCCACCACATCAAACTGTACTGTTTTATTGATTCTGTAAAGGACCACCATCAGTATATTCCCAATTAAATTCAACCTTGGGACATGGCTTTAGGGCCTGGTGAGCCCAAAATTCTGGATGACAGCATACTGCACAAATTATTAAAGATAAGAACTAAAAATGTCTGGAAACCCACATCCTCATTGAGAGATATAAATTGAGATGTCCCTGAGGGCTAGGCCACAATGAAGACTTCTGACGTTTGCGCTTGCGTTTTTTCAAATATTGGCATCGCGGGCAGCCCGACCAGCGGGTTTTGTGACTCACTTTTGGGTTGACTTGTTCAGGACACACTGCCTTTCGCTTTGTGTCCGTGCACGATGGTTGCATTTTACAATGCACACGCTTGTTTCTAGTATACCGTGAATGCCCACAACTCCACACGCATCGCGCACATCACTTCCCTTACACCCCCGCCCCCAGGATTTCCGTTTGCCCCCCCGTTGCCGTCGCCGTTCGCCCCGGGTGGCACCCCGCCGTCCCCCGCACCCCCGCGTACTCTTTTTTAACATTTGCTCCCATGGCAGCCTTCTGCTGTTACTATGACACCTCTCTTCCCTGCGCCCAGCCCACAATGAGCGTTCTGGCACCTTCACTGCGAGACCTCCAATCTAGACGTAGGCTGAGACAGCCCGCCAGGGTGGGGCGGGTCTGTCGCTGATCCTTAGCGATGCGCTTTCGACCCTTGGCCATTGCCTCGGGGACAAACCCTAGTCGCAGGCGCACCCCACTCGACCCTGTAATTATACGTATCCCAATCACCCCCCCCCCCCCCCCACAAACCCACGAGAGTGCCCCAGAAGAAGGGAATGCCTCGAGAGCGACGCCGGTCAGATTACTTCAGAAGTAGACATCAGTTTCGGTGTCGCGGCAAGCTAGAGTGTCGGGGAGTGAGAGAGCGCGTCGGGTTTTTTCCAGCCTTTGTGGTGTTTTTCTAGACATTGACACCTTTTTGTGCTTGTATATCTGATTTGTCTTGGTAGTGCGACCTTTCTCGATACGCATCGAGAGCGAGACGCGCGCAGATCAGAGAGAACCCGAGTCAAGACGTTGAGCGGCAACCTGCAGCACGATTCGAGGACGAGCAGATTCCTGAATCCTCCCACACTATGAGACCACCCTCAGAGTGTTGAGAGGAGAGTGGAGTATCCCAATATAGTAATGTAGTGACGTTGCGAGTGTGCTCATGAGTGCCATTCCCACACAGAATAAAACGCAGCGCGCTTGCCATTGGACCACCTAATACATTTAGTTGCGCATCTGTTGATTAGCCCGCGTTGAGCCATTAGCAGAGTCCTTTACACCAGCGAGCACCCACGCCCCAGTCTGCCCGCGGTACCTCAGAGCACAAATATGATATGGATACATCGTAGAAGAAAATACTGACGCATGACAGTTGATGAGTAGAATAGAGGTGGCATTATTATCCATTGGTATATACCCCTGAGGGTTAAATTCTAAAATGTTAATTATATTGCCAACCATTGGGGTTCGTATTAATCATCATGTCAAAGTTAGCCCTCACAAATGGGTCGAATGCACAAGGTAGTGTCACGTAAGAAACACACAACATGACTTTTCTTAAATGTACTGGAGTCACCACATTCACCCGTAAGCATAAAGGGCTCTAATCCACATGTATCATGTTTGGACCACACGGTCTGGCGTCTGCGAGCCAATTAACGTTTATAATCTGGACTGTCTAGCTTTAGGGACTGGATAGCAATGTTTGCGTAAAGCAGGCTTTCCAAAGGGTCTGTCGGCGTAAAGCCAATATATTATATAAAGAAGACAAGTTCTTCATTCCTAAACATGTCAGGTGACTAACTCTAAAATATAAAATTTGGTAACGTAATACAAATGTACAAACACCTGTTATCAGAAGTATACATAATTTAATGATTATAATTGAAGGAATGAACATAGCCCCTCCCATTATCTTCTGTATTTGTGTTTATTGCCGTGATTCATTTTCTTAAAATTCTCTACTGAATCTCTGCCATGGATAGGTAGTTACTAATTACAACAAGTGCCCTTTCCACACAGTTTTCTTTACATATTCAATAGGAGTAAATAAATAAGATGACTCTACTTTCATTTTAGCAAATCCAATCATTACCCTTTTTACTTCTATAAGTCTAATACATATTCCAACATCCCAAATACCATACTCCTTAATAAATGACGAAAGAAACACATAAAAATCTTACAAAATTTTTTAAGGTACATTGGCTTTTATTCCATTGCATTTGTTTGCTTGATAGTCATTCTGATCCCCTTTTCATAAACAAAATCAAAAAAAAAGGTCTGATGTAAAGACGGGTTTAAAATGCTGGACTGGAACTGTGGTAAAGAGAAGTAGGAGAAGTACTGCTAGTAGATTGCAGCAAGAGAACTGGGTTCTGGTTTTAAGGAGGGGTATAAGATATATAGAGAACCTTTAATGATGAGGGCTAGGCTACACTGAAGCGTTTTTAAGTGCGTTTCCAATCGCGCTTTTAAAAGTACACTGGGATAGTGCTGCCGTTGGGAGGCCCATCGCATGCTCTCCGATTGTAAATCACGGGGTGATCACAATTGGGAGCGGTTTAGCCACCGATCTCAGTTAGTGTGGCCTCAGCCTAAATGTTAATCCCTTACCCACCTTTCTTTTGTGACAGATTGTGTGTGAAAAATGAATTCTCCTTTTGTTTACATATTTGCTGCACACAGATGCAATGCTTGCCTTTCTCAATGTTTACAATTCTGTGAAGGTTGAAATACAGCTTGTCTGGACTTTAAAATCCTATTTTTATTAGATGTGGATTGTAATACGAGTACAGATACACGTAGATTTAGCCGTAGATTATTAAAAAATAAATTATGTATTTATAGCATAAATATGTACCCCCAGAAAAAGCCTTCTTAAACAATGAAGTTCTGTAGTGAGGAAGCCATTTACCAATTAGATTTAAAAAATTAAGATTTTTTATGGTATAAAGAGAAAAAATATGGGATGTGATCAAAGCACCCCATGGGAGTGTGGTACTGGTGGGATTATGTAAGCACCCCATGGGAGTGTGGTATGGTGGGATTATGTAAGCACCCTATGGGAGTGTGTACCGGTTGGATTATGTAAGCACCCTATGGGAGTGTGGTACTGGTGGGATATTAAGCACCGCCAGGGAGTGTGGTGCTAGTGGGATTATGTAAGCACCCCATGGGAGTGTGGTACTGGTGGGATTATTAAGCACCCCATGGGAGTGTGGTACTGGGTGGGATTATGTAAACACCCATGGGAGTGTGGTATGGTGGGGGATTATTAAGCACCCATGGGAGTGTGGTACTGGTGGGATATGTAAGCACCCCATTGTAGTGGTGGTACTGGTGGGATTATATAAACACGCCGTGAGAGTGTGGTTATGGTGGGATTATGTAATACACCATGGAGTGTGGTGTGGATTATGTAGCCACCGCCAGGGGAAGTGTGGGTGGGTGATTATGTAAGAACCCCATGGTAGTGTGGTACTGGTGGATTATATAAGCACCCCGTGAGAGTGTGGTACTGGTGGATTATGTAAGTACCCCATGGGAGTGTGGTGGGATTATGTAAGTACCCATTGGAGTGTATACTGATGAGATTATGTAAACCCCCATGGTAGTGTGGGTATTTATGGGATTAAAACACCAGGAGAGTGTGGTACTGATGGGATTATGTAAACACACCAGGGGAGGTGGGTATTGATAACCAAGCCTGTTACCAACCTCACAAGGTAAATAGGGATGTAAGTAGTGTCACTGCACTTACAGGTAAAATAACTATATGAAACATCAATAGAAAAATGATATTACATCAACTACTATCACTATACAGGTCCGTATTAAACCTCTTTTTTTATGTTATGTGTTCTATGTCTATAAGGAGTGATATTTATTTAGTCTAAAGAGTGAGCTGAGAGAGATATGTACCTCTTATGGTTCTGGAGAGACTGGTCCCACTAATTGCTGCTATTGCATGTATCCCAGTTTTAGATACTATTTAGATAATTTAGGATCTAATCTCCTGTTTGGTTCACAAATGGAATAGCTGATTACAATTAGAGGCCAGAATGATCATCTCTTCTGTTGTAAAAATGGCACCAGATTTCACAAGATGCTCTTTACTAATTATGTGTGTACAAGTATGCTCAGTAGTTAGCACTGTGCCTTGCAGCTCTGAAGTCCTGAGTTCGATTCTACCCTAGAACACATCTGCAAGGAGTTTGTATGTTCTCCCCGTGCTTGCGTGGGTTTCCTCCAGGCACTCCGGTTTCCCCACAATCATAAGACATACTGATAGGTTGTACGTATAAATAAATGTGCTTAGATTGTAAGCTCTTCGGGGCAGGGCCTGATGTGAATGTACATTTAATTGTAAAGCGCTACAGAAGATGTTAGCGCTATATAAATCCACAATAATAATAATATTCAATATCTCCCTTTAAGACAATGGATGAAAATGCAGTTATATTGTTATTAAACATGGTTGTACTCCATACCTGATTTGAACCAAACTCTAACTCTTTCTATAAGTATAGCACCACCATAATACTATCTATTTTTATGACAGTACCCACAAAGCACTGATTAAAGCGATATATATATCACTCGCCTTCCCAACGAATGAAACATTGTAGAAGTTAAATATTTTACTACAGCAGGCCCTTCAGTTACTTTCTCACCTCTACCACTGACAGAGCTGTATGCAGTGTACATCAAGGGGTCCATACACATACCAATCTCTGGTTGTTCAATATTGAAATAATCGTACTATCATCGATGTGGTATGGCAATCCACAGGTCATTTTTTCTGCAACTAGAGATTGGTAAACTTTTTTTATTGTACCACTCTGATCGTACCATTTTGGTAGCGGTACAGTATGTGTATGGCCCACTTTACCCAAAGAGATCCATTGAGTCTCACTAAATACATTGCAGAGTAAGGAAGTAACTGCAGGAATTTCTATAGAAAAAGATTTACTGTTTCATGCAGGGTATGTTCACCCCTGTACAAAAATATATATACTTGCCTTTACCACCCACAATACCACATAAATCACCTGAAAGATGCTCCTAAAGCCCTATCTTCAATCCAGTGTTTACCACCCCGGGAAGCTTGTGAGCTTGTACAAGCTTTAAAGAGTAACTGTGGAAAAGGGAACTGAAGACTGTTGCTTGTCAAAGACATCTATAAGGTAATAAATGTTTGCAGTTGTCCATGTATAGATTATTGCATGGGGATGGGCATGAAACACAAGGCCTTGGACCACTTTGGGGTAAATAAGTTTCTGCTTTATTATAGAGCAGATATCTAACTGGAATGAAATGAACTGAAATAATTAATAAATGGCAGCTGATTTCTCATGGGAGTCAGATCCTATCACATGAGCTTAAACCATGCTCGGTGGCGTGCATATCATGCTTGGAAACTGCCTTGGTGCACCTTCAGCACCAGCACTTCAGAGTGTGTGTCATTCAAGCTGTACACCGTATTATCTTAACATGCTCTTCAATCGTAAACACACAGATTTCTGTCTCAGGTGTTGTCTCTGTTGTTTCTGTGTTCATGTTCAGGTGTGTAAACACAGCTATGAATCAGCCTTTTTTTTTTGCAGAAGACAAAGATGAAAAGCTCAGTTTTCAATTCCAACCCATTCTTTGCTATCTGCAAGTCTTTACTACTTATTACCAACCTTTTTAACATCTGTAACGGACATTGATCAAATAAATTAGTTTGTTCACCTTCTGAATAAAAACAAATCACAAAAACACCAAAATCCTTGGACATCCAACAACACACAAAGAACATTCTGATCTACAGAAATCAAATCAACAGAAATAAAATGAATTAGTAATGCCATATAAATTAAATATTAATGTAGTTGCTACATGACCAAAAAACAAAGTAATAATTTAAATTTCAAACAATACTGATTCCCAAACAATAAAACATTTCCCTTCATTTCACCTAAGGTGCTACACATGAGTAGTAAACCCTTTCCCAGGGAGTTTGGGGTAAGTGTACATTAACCTATCTGCTGCTGGTGAGGAAAAACACCAGTAATTAAAGGGTCACTATACGCACCGAAACAACTTTACATTTTCTGAAACTACAAATTTGAGACAAGTGAAATGATGGTACTCAATATTTCTGTGCTTGTTTTGTCATTTAATTATTAATGTTTAGTGAGTGCTCCTAATCCCCCCCATCCCCCTTACTACTGCCTTCTTGTAGTGTCTGGACACATATGTGTTCTGCACAGCCTCACCATGGACACTGCTCTACACAATCTCCCCCTCCCTCCCCCTGCTGTCTTTTCTCTGCTGATTCTCTTAAATGTTGCAGAAAGTGTGCTGGCAGGCAGGCAAAGAGTTCAAGCACGGGTTACATATTAAATTTCTGCTTCTGGTAGTGACTGGTCTTTCCCTGTGAATGCTGTAATTAAAATGATGATTTCTCAGGATCTACTGCTCAGATTTAAAATAGCTTTCAAATGTAAACAAGATCTGATTGGTGGGGCAAAATTAGCACCATTTTAAAAGATAAGAACTTTTATTGAATCTCCCTAAGGGCTAGGCCAACTAGCGCGTTTTTCGCGCGGTTTGCGCACGCGTTTTTTGCTAAAATGGAAGCGGGACGCAAAAATTCCCGCGATTTTCCATTTTAGCAAAAATTCCCGCGTTTCGTTTGCGCATGCGATTGCGCGCCATTCGCGTTTGGTAACGCATGCGTTCATCATTTTTTGGTGCATTAACGCAGCGTTTCCATAGCGAAATGGCAAAAACGCATGTGCAAAACGCGAACGCAAAGGCGACGCACAAGAAAAACGCTCGCGATTTTGTGCGCGATTCCTGTGCGTTGTAATGTGGCCTCAGCCTATGTTTGTAGAATGATAAAAAATGAGACAGATGACAGTTTACAGCATTTGTAATGTGGGCTGCTGTTCCACTTCACAAAAGGTGACAGCCATTTTATCGTCAGATACATGATATTGGAGAATATTGTCGAATTGGACTGTCTGTAGCGATACACACCCTCCTCATTAGGCCGTGGACAGGGGTGATCATATAACAAGGTTCTGTTATTACTGCATGCACAGACTAGACACTTTTAGACTTAGG
The DNA here is from genome assembly GCA_019447015.1 of Hymenochirus boettgeri. Lineage (NCBI taxonomy): Eukaryota > Metazoa > Chordata > Amphibia > Anura > Pipidae > Hymenochirus > Hymenochirus boettgeri. Next base: position 33,116 of record JAACNH010001271.1, read on the forward strand.
CCACATTGTAACTGATGCAACAGCGACGGAAAGCGTGGGCACAACAGCACATTTTGCCCAGGTTACTGCTGTGTTCTGCGCTATGTTGCACAATCAGAGGAGCATTAAACTGAATGCATCCCCTTCGAAAACATATTGCAGCACATGAATGGGGCCCCCCCACATGAACTGCTCTGGCCTTTCTCACCCGACAAACGGATCGCAAACGATCGTAAGTGCGTGATAAACATGCTAGTGTGGCCTAGCCCTTAAAGGGTTTTATTGCTTAGTCTACAAATGTTAAAAACATGGCTTACCTACTACATATTTTACAGTAGTAGTTACAATATTTTCTGAGAATGGGAATTCATGGTAAATATCTTTTCTATCCTAAACGAGATCTAAAGCTAAAATATAAATGAGAGGAATGGATTCTATAATTCCAAACCAGCAGCAGAAGGGTTAAATACACAAAACTCTGTAAACACATCAACAAAACAAAAAGTGATGTGCCAGATTCTGGTTTGCCGTTTGGGATCTACACTGGAAGAATCACAACTCTAATCCAAGAGATATAAAGATTAAATCCACAATAACCTGAATCTCTACCCTGAGATTCCTCAGGGAATTAATTACCTGCCATATCAATATGGCAGATATCATAAAAACATAACAAAAACAACTTATAATAGCACAGTCATTGGAAAGCGGCTCATTCTATTAAGGATCTGATTGGCTATGATTTTTGTTTTTGCAGTTATAATCAGGATATGCTCTTTGTAAGAGAAGGGTATATGCATGAAAAATCCCTTACCGCTAATATCAAATCCATAAATTCATGAATAAGAAATAAACTTTGGCTATCAGTCCTTCTTACAACAAACACATTAAATATAATTAATACATTAGCCAATCAAAAAAATCAGATTTCCATGCTGTAAAGTTTCATCACTTGGATAAGAGGGGCCACCATGTAAAGGGTGCAGGACAGCTAGATGTGCATCACTGTTCCCTCTAATATAATATCGACTGTGTGTCACTTTTGTGTGCCACTAATATTCACACAGATGTTTGCATGCGCTCTATTTTAACCTGTGCGCACAAGCCTGCCGAGTGGTGGGTGCATGCACGAGCGCACAGCTTAGAGGGTATATACTGATGTGCATTGTAAAATAGCTAAATCTAAACAGCGTGACTTTTCTTTTCCCAATAAAAACACATTGTGGCATTATTCCTCTATTCCTCAGTGCTGTTAACCTCTCACTGATGCAGGTAACATTCTTATATTTGTGGAATGAGCCGCTCATATACCTGAATCCTAACATCATGGTTGCCCCAGATTCCAAAATCCAGTCTTATTCTAGTACAAAATATGAACCTTATCAAATTAGTGTTAGCAATGTTCCATCATACAATGTGCTTTAAAGGGGTTTTGCAAATACCAGTCCATTCCATAACTTTAAGGCCACAGGTGAAACCAATCCTGAGAAGGACAGCCAATCACCCATGACCTCCTGCCAAGTCCAGTTTCCAAGAGAGAGAAAGAAATTCATTACACAGGAACAAGTGTGGTGTCTGAAATAAAAGAGACTGCTTGTTGGAACTGTTGAACTGTTGTAGTCCTAGTGTCCTTTGAGTGTTGGGAAGAAGGCTGAGCATTATTTAACATTTTTTCAACGCTAGGCCTTACGTTACACGAAATAAGGTGAAGAATCTACATATTGAAGAGATGTCTGGCAATAAAGTGCAGTGTTACTGCCAACAAATAAACTGGGAAAGAACATGAATTTCTGATCTTCCAGATTCCTGTCACATGAGAGATATTCATCCAATGAGGAACTGGCGTTTCACCCCGAGAATCCCAAGTTCAAATCTTTGTTCTGAAGGTTAATGGACAACCTTGGACTTCATAAAGAAACAGCCTAAACATTAATGACTAAGATACAAAAAAAAAAACAGCTTTTGGTCCCTAAACAGCAGCAAGTCCATCAGAAATTATGTTGTCAGTCATGTTCTCCATTATTTTCCAGTGAATCTTTAATCTAGCGTTATACAGTTTTCTCATCCCTTAGAATACAAAGGGTTCCATGCAAAAATAAATAAATATGGAATCTTACGTATCTTCAATGAAATATTTTATCCCTGCCATACTTGGAATGCTTCCTTAGAAGCTTGTTTATTTGGGGGGTGGGAATCCTCCCACATGTTCTTGGGCCCTCATTATTGCTGATGCCATTTGATCTCTTCCTATAGGGATGGAGACCAACATGTTTATTGCTATGCAACGCCTTGCTGTCCCTCGTCCAGCAGTGGGAGGGCTAAAAAGAAGAATTTTGAAAGAGAACCTAGGAGAAAAGTTCTGGTTAATGTCTTGGGCTGGAAGATTTAATGGACAAAGAAAGAATACTGTTCCGGTGGGCAAGTTTTTTACCAGGTGGAGCAATTTTCCAGGGTGTTGGTTCGTCGGTTGCATCTGAGCATTCACCTTCTGAGGAGTCACAATCTGACTCTGCAAAATTGCCTGCATTCTACAAGAAAAGAATTGAAAGTTATAATCTACAAAATGTTGTTCAAATAATTTCGTTGTAACAAAACAATTGTTAAAGGCACGTCCACCCTGAACAACTTTTAACATAAGGTATGCCCACCCTGATGATATATTTCTTCCCAAAAAATATATAGATCGATACTTACAACCCTTACACTCCCGCGGTGTCTCCTCCAGCTCCCTGTGACAGGAAGTTGCACAATAGGGGCCAGACCGGGCAGCCACTTTGTGATTGGCTGAAAGACATGGCTGCTTTCATGGAGACACCCTCAGGAGAGAAGGAGTGGTTTTGGGGGTGGACATGCCCTTTAGGAACCACTAAAAATTAATTCATTGCTATACAAGATTAGACACAAGTGCTTTTCCTGTCTGAAATTAAAGAACAATATTCAGGGAGATTCAAAAAAAGTTCTTATTATAAAAATGCGTGACGTTACACGCAGTGCTCTCGGTAAATTGCCCTGAAGAATTTTTATTGAATCTCCCAGATTCAGGAGATTCAATAAAAGTTCTTAAGGGATAATTAAAAGTTCTAGTAATCGTTTATATGGTGCTAATTTTGCCCCAACCAATCAAATCTTATTTAACATTTGAAAGCTAACATGTGATTGGTGGGGCAAAATTAGCACCATTTTAACAATAAAACTTTTATTGAATAACCCTGCTTATCTTAAAAATGGTGCTAATTTTGCCCCAACCAATCCGATGTTAGCTTCAAATGTAATAAGATCTGATTCGTTGGGACAAATTAGCACCATTTGATAAGTTTGATAAGAACTTTTAATAAATGACCCTGAATATTGTTACAAAATGGGGGTTTCCTGGCAAAGAACCGACTTCCAGTACTGTGATAATATTTTGCATTCAACTTCCAATCTTCTAAAAACAATACTTATTGCAACATAGGAGGGAACACCAATTCTATCCCACATACCTACAGATATTTTGGGAAAAAGCTAAATTCTTGGTTTAGAAATTCCCAAAAACAAACAACTGTTACGTGATTGTTCTTACCTCATAGTTGTGTTCCCTCGTGCACAATTTCCCAAGAGACATCTGAGTTTTCACTCGTCTCACTGCACACTCTTTGTCTGACAGACCGTCTGACTGTGTGGAGATCTCTATGGGGATTTCTGGAGTCTGAGACAACAGGTCCTCCAGCTTGTCACCTAACCGTCCTTGTCTCCACCTGCTGCATCATCAGGGCTGTTTGAGTGGTCACTAGTGTTCACTTCCTCCCCATCAGAGACAGAGAAAATTTTCTGAACTGAATGTAGAATAGGACTGGCAACTGCTCATTGCCGCGAGGAGCGCCGGTGTCTCCTTGGAAATTCAACTTCACTGTCAACTTCCCCTCTTCTTCTTCTGATGAGTCATCCCCATTCTATGGACAAATGGAAGACATTTAGAACTTTTATGGTAGAGGTGCAACTACATCAGTCCCATATTTTTATATCAGTTATTCTCTACAGCTGGAAATAGTGCGTTGACAAGTTTGTTTTGACTCACCCAGGTAATTGAGTACTCACCAGGTAATTAGGTCTAATAATAATATGTTAAGATATATAATATCCTAACATATGCGAATACCTTTGAACTGAGATACATTACAAATAACTTCTGTGAAGCATTAGAGCTACTGTGACTTTAATTCAGCAGTCTTTACAAATGTCCACATTTTATGTTCTGATCCTTTCCAAGGAAAGGTCATAGGAAATGTCACCTTAATATCCTTGTGAAGGTTCTCATTCATCCAGGTCATGGTATATGTTGTATTCAATAGATCAACTGGACTTGAAGTTTAGTTCTTGAAGACGTTCGCTTAGTCATCCGACTGGCTTTCTCAATTCAGAATGACTTGTACAAGAATCTGTTGGCAATTATGTTACCCTGGAAAATCCCAATTAGCATAATCACAGCCAGGTGATTAGGGCGTGATTAGATAGTGGCTAAAGGTGTTATAGGAACCCCAGGGTAAGGTGTCAAAACAGCTTGTACATGGCAGACAGATTGGTATTGAACCCCCCACCTCTATTTAGAGCTTGATTTTTATTTTCACATAAATGGCCTCCTTAACACCTCTCTTGAACCAGTCACTTTCCTTTGCCAATATGTTAACATTACAATCTTCAAAGGTATGTCCTTTATCCTTAAGTGCAGGTACACGGCTGAGTCCCTGACCCTAGGAATCGGCTCTTCTGTGCTGGGCCATACGTTGATGAGTTGCTGTTCGGTCTCCCCCACATACAAACACATCATGTGGTAGACCAAAACATCAATTAACAAGGGAAGAGGTACAGAACAACACAAACTGGCTTTCTTGAACTGCTTGGTAGAAGTTAATGGAAAATGGTAAACTGGAAGTAAAGGTTTACAGAAACCAAAAAAACACAGATCATTTTGATGTTTGACTTCCCACCACCCTTTAGATCACAAGCTGGGTTTCATCAGAACCCTGCAAACAGAGCTGAGAACATCCCCACTAGCACAGAGGCGAAGGCTAAAGAAATGAAACATCTCAGAGGAGCCCTTATTAAAACTTGTGGATATCCAGAACTGGGCCTTTGTCAAAAGAAGTAGAAGAAAGAAAATAACAAGATACCAACAGGTGTAGGGGAAAAGCAAGACAGGAGAAAGAACTGGTCATCCCATATGTAGCAGGGGTCTCCGAGAAATTAATAAGAATTTTCAAAAAACCTGTATCCCTGTCTGCTTTAAACCGAACACACGCTGAGGCAGAATGTTACATCTGAAAGAACCCAATACCGAACACAAGAAAAGCGACATCATATACGCAGTGCAGTGCAGGAAGAATGCTCTGATTTGTATGTGGGGGAGACCAAACAGCAACCGCCATCAACGTATGCCCCAGCACAGAAGAGCCAATTCCTCGGGTCAGGACTCAGCCGTGTACCTGCATTTAAGGATAAAGGACATACCTTTGAAGATTGTAATGTTAACATATTGGCAAAGGAATGGACTGGTTCAAGAGAGGTGTTAAGGAGGCCATTTATGGAAAATAAAGAAACCAATCCTAAATAGAGGTGGGGAGGTTCGAACCAACTGTCCTGCCATGTACAATGCTGTTTTGACACTTACTCTGGGCGTCCTATAACACCTCTTAGCCACTATCCATCACGCCTTAACACTTGGCTGTGATATTGGCTACATTGGAATTTTCCGGGTACATAATTGCCAAAGATTCTTGTACAAAGTCATTCTGATTGAGAAAGCCAGTCGGATGACTAGCGAAACATCTTCAAGAACTAAACTTCAAGTCCAGTTGATCTAATTGAATACAACAGATTCACCTTAATATCCTCTTGTAGCCAATGTCTTTAAAGGACAACAAAGCCACAGAACAACACTGAACCAGATGGCAGACACCTTGATATAAAACCAGTAATCTGTGTTTTCCTTATTTTTGATACGGGAGCTGGGAAATGTACCTTAATAACATATGGTTTGTGCTATTACTTCCCAGTATTCTAGTATCACACAGTTTGGTCAACGACCATTAAGTTCTGCACATGCTCAGTCCTTAGCTATGGCAGAAATTGTTACAGTTGGTCACACCCATTAATAATCAATAGCCATACCTTTTAACTGGAACAGATGCAGCAAGGAAGCTGTGACTGAGGTAGGAGGTGTGGTCTGACACTGCAACATACACAAGATACTTCATCCAGTTTCTTACCAGTTACATTTGCTTTAATCAATTACTGGAGTGGGATTTTATAGCATTGTGGTGTTTTTAGGGGGGTTGTTTTCAGATTCTAGAGTATAAAAATTGGGTTTACTTCTCCTTTAACTGCCAGCTGAAAATGTGGACTCCGAGTTTTGGGCATCACTTTTACCCACAGTCATACATTCAGGCAAGACATTTGTTTAACACGTTATACAGTATGTAATATGGTACAATCTAATAGCATCTACATGGACAGTAATATATCGATTCTTTATGGTAAATCTAGTTGTTTTTCCCATTAGGCCACTAGATGGCACATTGACAAAATGTGCCAGCAGAAACACAGCAAAATCTTTATAGTTGGATTACCACATTCAAGCACATTCTTGCTACTTACCAACATCAGGTTTATCATATACTGTATACTTTTTATAATTGTTATAGAATTAAAGACAACTATGGATATATGGATATCTAGAAGCCAGTTTGAAATGTAGAACCACAAGTGAACATCTGCTCGTGTTAAGATTATCTATTGTACTAATTAGGATTTGATATTAGTTCTCTGTTGAAACCAAGTGATTAAAGGGGAAGTTCAGTGCAAAAATATATTCTTACAGAAGCAAAAAATAAATAATTTTTAAAATACTGACTTCCTGTTTGCAGGACCTCTAATAGTGTCCAAGAAGAAGTTAAGCAGTAGCTGTCAAGATGCTCACCTGCAGCTGACAGCTTTACCAATTGCTGCACCATCTTCCTCTATAGGTAAGGTTGGGTTCATGACTATGTTAGAGATAGGAGGAGAATCTTAGCCGCAGACGGGGTTGAAGTGGTGGAGCTCTCAGATGTGCTTGGGCAACATCTTTGGACATTCACCACTGTCTCGTTCCAATCTGGAAACTAAAGATTTTGATTATAGAACTTGACAATATGAAAATGGGTGCTAGGAAATTACATAAGATATCAAAGGGGTTTAACTGAATCTGTTCATGCCATATGTTAAAAATGTGAGGCAGTAGAACGAACAGGACCTGTGGGACATACCCACCAACCTCCTTTAAAAGATACGCATTTCTGTGCAATGCATTTCTGTGTACCCTAATAAAGGAATCTGCAGTAGGTCTTTATTCTCATCACACAATAAATGGCATTAAGTGTCTGCTGGGCTGTTGTAGTGGCTACTACTTCTTTTGTTTGTCCTGTTTGTATTCTATGACAGATTTTCATGTTCAAGCACTCTTAGTCTCCATAAATCCATACCTTTCTCAGAGAACGTATCCTACGTGGTAGTGTGGAGGAGTAGGTACAGTCAGTGCACTCACACCAATAGCGGCCTTAGGCTTGTTAAATTTTCTCCTCCATTTTTCGGAGTACATAGCTCTCCTGTACAGTCTAGGACTTGGTGAATCAGGCAGCTCCTTGTCGGATTTTGTGCTCAGCAGTTCCACACATTTGAATTATCAATTCTCCATGTCTGTATTTGTTGACAGAGGCACCTGCACAGCCTGGGCAGGGATTGTAAGGATCCTGCTGGCGAGTAGTTCAGGTTCATTTCAGGCTGAATGGGTATAGCCTCAATCGTGCTAGAAAGAAGATCAGGGCTGGAGCAGACATATACCTCTGAGCATGGCAGCTAGAGGACTCCTTAGTGCAGCTGCTGGACCAAAATAGCGCAGATTGTTGGCACAATTAGCAATGTTCTGGCCATGCACATTCAGAGGCTGGTGACAGGTTGGCATTACGAACTTTCGTAATGAGGGCTACATGGAGTAGGAGGAGGAGAGGCCGGAGTCTGATGTTGAGAAGACAGTTGGGATGGTGGTGGAGAATCCTGGTTCTTGAGAACACCAAAAAATCACTGTGGCTTGCCTTTGCTGTTACCTCTGCGGTGCCGTGGTTTGCTTCGATATCGATTCTTTCTCCTCCTGAAGATGTTTTGGACTTCCAGAAATTGGGGACGCACTGGGGGCACTTCCTTCTGCACTGACAATCCCATAGATTTAGAAGATCGGCCTACCAAACATATATTATGTTAATTTAAGCACTATGCAGCTATTACACACCTTGTACAGCATAATCATGTTGCTTACCTTTTGGTCTGCGGATGGCATCTTAGAGGGTGGACCTTTCTTTTTTCATCAGCTTTTCAACAGAATTTGGATGAACGATGGGTCTAATAGGGTGACGTTTGTATGTCCCTGGGTATTTTTTCTCTACTGCTTGCTCACGTTCACAAAAGAGCACACGAACAATTATGATCTATCTATTTTCCGTTGTCTGTATTTAAACAAATTACAAATTTATTTTATGTTGCTTTTAGCAATTTAAAAAACTACAGCAATCAAGGCAGATATATGAGGTGCACTAAGTATGCTGGGATACCAGGGATTTATAGTAGGGGCACTAAGTATTCTTGGATACATACCAGGGGATTTATGTGGATGCACAAGTATGCTGGAATACCAGGGTATTATAGTAATGCCACTAATTATGTTGGATACTAGGGGGCTGTTAGTGGGTGGACAAAGTATGCTGGACATACCAGGGGATTATAGTAGGGGCACTAATATGCTGGGATACTAGGAAATGTTTAGTGGGTGCACTAAGTATTTTGGGGTACCAGATACGGAGTAGGTACACCGAAGTATGCCGATACCAGGAGATTAAGGCACCCTTTTGTGGGTCACAGATAGTTTAAACACATCCAAATCTTGAAAGCTACTACCGTTATATACAAAGTACAGCTAGAGTTACCACAATACTGAATACAAACATTAGCATCCAATACGGTCATTGTCTCAACGCCACTAATATGTTATGCTAATTCTTAAACTGCTGCACCTACCTGATAAGTTCCTTTTCTCGCACTTCTAGTTGCAGCATAATGGCGCAAGTCCATGTAGAGGTATTAGCCTCTCTAGTTTGCGTTCATAATGCTACCGGATGTCTAGTGCGTGCCTGTTAGAAACAGATAGCATCCTCATTTATTACACTGATTACCTATTTCTAGAGGACATTGTAACACAGAAAGTACACTGTTGTTGCAGATGCCCTTCTCTTACACTCACATTAAATTACAAAAGAAATGGCTCAGAATGTGACAAAATTGCAGCCAAATAGCCTGACCTAACAGCAATATTTACTTCTCAGTAGCATCTGATCAAACAATGTCTGCTGGAATTTCTGTAGTAGCTTCCTAAGGCTAGGTACACACGGGGCAATATTTCAAACAAACTATATTTTAGTATTTTGAGGTATGACAGTACCGTTAAGCCGATACGGGCCATGTATGTAGAACCTTGTCCAAATTCAACATGCTTGTAAACTTAATGCTGGAATATCATAGTAACTTAATGCGGAATATCATAATAACTTAATGCTGGAATATCATAGTAAACTAATGCTGGAATATCATAGTAAACTTAATGCTGGAATATCATAGTAAACTTAAGCGGAATATCATAGTTTAATGCTGGAATATCATCGTGGCTGTTTTCACCGTGACCAACAATTTTGTATTGTATAGTATTGTATAGTATTTGAGGTTGAATAAAGACATATGTCCACTAGTCCAAACCTACACAGCAATACCCACATTTTCGCTAACTGTTGATCAACAACCAACTTATGTATCAACTAGCAGATTCTTACGGTTTCTTACAATCAAAATTTTGTTGGTTGTTTTTCAGAGGTGCGATCGCTCAATTCACCAACAGATGGCAGCACAAAAGTCAGATTAGAGTCCTCGGGCAACTGCTAAAAGCTGGGACAATCTACTGGTTAAAGGTTCATACACACGTGCAATCACGCACGATGTGTATGAACGCCCCTTGCGGGCGATAATCGGGCCGTGTAGTGGCACTTTATTGACTGAAATGGCTGCTCGTTCGAAGATCAGGGGCAACGATAAAGTGCCATAACCGGCCGATTTTTGGGCGGAATGGCCGTTCGTACACATTGTGCGTCATGGGTCAGTACTGTGATCGCAGGTGTGTATGAACCTTAAGGTTGCTGTCTTTGAAGTAGGATTGAGCCCCTGACCAGGGTTTGAAACATTGTCTCAAGCCAGTACGTAAAACAATAGGAGTCTGCAGCAAGGCTACCTAATGTGCCCTCCTGGTGGCGTGGAGAGCGCCCTAAGTGGCGCTTTGAGTCGCCAGGTAAAATCATATCTGAAAATTATAGACTTCCAACCCGCACCCACAAAATATTAACCACAACCGTTTTCAGTCGATAAAGTGCATACACGGCCCGGTTATTGCCCGAAATGGTAATGTGTATATAGTTGCGATAATATACCCACCTGTTTAGGTAATGGAGATTCAGCCAATAGAGAGCAGTGTCAAAGGCTAAATGCCCCCATAAATGCCCCCACACGTCATCAATATTCCAATCATTCAGCAAATTTGGACTAAAAAATTAATCGGACATATCGAGGACATCATTCCTTGTTTTTTATAGAACGATCAATAATATCTTTTGGTCTATTGAAAAAACTATGACGGGGAAGGCAGAAAATTTTGGTCAACCCCATGTTCCAGAACCTAAATTCCTTAGTTTTCAACTGAAATTTGAAAGGTGGGGAATTACAATAGGTTCTTCCATTCGGATTTACAATAGCTTAAACCTATCAAAAAGCCATCAGCGGAGCATGGCTAGCTCTAAGCCTCTAAGGGGATTTTTGGTTGGAGTATCATCTAATGCTTTGTTAAACATCTTTAACTGATGTGTGTACATGCTTAAGGCTAGGTACACGTGGCAAGATATTTGATCCCAGCCGATCATTTGCCACAGCGAGCAGTTGACCAGGACAAACTACGTCGGTTATGGCAAAAGTAGCTGAGATTGACAGTTTTCCGTGACCAATCATGCAGTTCATATGAGACAGCACGATGTGCCATGATTTATTGGCATGTCTCATAACCCTTACATCCGGAAATGGTCGCGTCGGACTAATACACGAAATATAATTTGTCAGTGCATTTTTCTACTGACAGATCTATCGAGTAATAGGTTGCTCTGAAGTCTTTTGGTTGAAAATATGCAGGATCAGGTGAATATTTCAATATCTATATCTCAACAGATAAAAATTGGATTTGTGTACTGAAAGCTTGGGTGAAAATAGTGTTGCCATTAGAAAGGATTTAAAAGTTTGCAAACTTTCAGAGTTTGTTTGCCAATCACTAGTGACATCCCTGATCCCCAACTATGAAGTAGAAAGCCTAAAGTTGTCCTTTCATTAATTTAGGACAACAAAAACACTTAAAGGGTATCTACTCGTTTTTAGAAGTTTTGGGAATCCCATTCTATTGAAGAACGGGAGGAAAGGAGATGTGCCTTACCTTCCGTTCTTAAATAGAACACACAGGAGCCAGGAGAGAAGGTAAGAACTTACCCACTCCCTCGCTCCCCCGCGCGTAGTCTGACAGGTCCCGACGGAACTTGTCTCTATGCGCATGCGCGATCTGTGCGCATAGAAGCAAGGTCCGTCGGGACCTGTCAGACCAAGCGCCGGGGGAGCGAGCGAGCGGGTAAGTTTCTTACCTCTCTCCTGGCTCTGTGTGTTTATTGAAGAACGGAAGGTAAGGCACAGCTCCTTTACCTCCCGTTCTTCAATAGAATGGGATTCCAAACTTCTAAAACGAGTGGAGATACCCTTTAATTCCGAATTTGCTCACTTTTAAATTTAAATCAGTTGTAGTAGTTTGGAACCCACCTGAGCGTCCTCCCTGCGTCTCCGTATTAGTTCCTCATCTAGACGATGAATGCAGGTTCCTTCACTCTTGATCTTCCAAAGTGCTTTTTTACTTCTTCGCGCCATTCAGCCTATGAATGAGCAGTTGGTTGTGAGAAGGGACATTGAAATATATAAGCAAACCTCCTTATTTTTTATTGCACACTATTTTAATCTGAAAAATCTAAAACAACATATCACAGGCTACATTGTGACAACACTGTATAAACTGGTTTGTATCAGACATGTTTCAGAAGACTAAGGTTTTAGAGGAAAAGCTAATGTCTATGGGTAAAAGTCTCCACTTTCTGTAACTTTTCCCATGAATGCCCCATTCCATGTTGCTAGACAACAAACTACTAACTATAAGGCATTGTGAGAATTCTGCCCCATAGTTATTGTGTGGCAGTTTTATTCCATTTATGCAACATTTTTTGTGGGGCTGAATATTGCAAATAGAGGTGTGTTGTAACCAGAATTCTCCTAGAAGATACATGTCATGACAGGGGGAGGAGAGAAATAAGAAAATGGTTTAATCAACATGATGGGGAAGAAATATTTTTCAAATATTTTTAAGTCCACCAGGTGCAGTCTATGGGCTGTGTGCTTGCGCCTCCTAAACAGCACATTCCAAGTTTTGAAACAGCCATAGATTAATGCAGGGCTGGACAAAGCCTACCTGCCGATAACCACAGAAAATGACCTTGGTGACTCGTTTTTTAGTGGGTTTGTTGATTGTCTATAGAACTAACTAGAGTTGTGTGATTGTCTCCAACTTTCCTCTGACCACGAGGAAGGCAAAAGCAGCCGCTTCCGACAGTAACTACAACACTAGCGTGCAATCCCATAGAGGACGCACGATTGGCTGTGGTGTTCCGACCTGTCCGATCATGCGTTCATTCGGTTCGGACGGACAAACAAAGAGGTCAGTCGCAGCTGCCACAAGGAACTAGTACAATAATTTGGCCCGACCATCTGAAACACTGAAATGTCCGTCGGTCGGGCCTGAATTATTGCATGGTGTATAGCTAGAAATGCCTGTGGGCTGTACTCAACTGTGTTCAAATGCCTTTTGTTAAGATAATAGAAAAGCAAAGAATTGGGAATCACCACAAATAAAATGAAATGGAGATAAAACAGTGAAATCATTAGATGTAAATTTGTCACACTGTAAATACAGCCTCACTATAAAATGGTTTTATATAATATTCCTATGCATGAAGTTTGCAGTGCTCAGATATGTACATTTGTTTAATAATTTAATAACTTAAATATGGATTTCAACAATGAATGTCTGTATACCTGAGAGTTAAAAATAGTCTCCGAGGAGTCCCCAAAACATCAGCAGCAGCAATATCCAGGTGCATAAGAATCTGTCGGAAGGACGGACGGTTTCGTGGTTTACTCTGCCTGTGAAATAAATATTGGTACAGACACATTCAGTTTCATCCAGGAAAAAATTGTGATTTCACAGGAAAATCTCATGTTCCTTTCCCTTTAATCAGTCCCTGCTGATACTGCAGATTGTGAGGAATGTAGAATAAAATTGGCCTATAATATGTCATAAACAATTGTATTTTTAAAAGTTTATAATCATCTGCCAATCATCGACTTAAGGTTTTCCATGAATAATGGAAATATAATGAATAATAATAATAGTATATGAAATCTTTCTTTCTTACCATGTCTGCTTCATGAGGATTTTAAACCCATCTGGGCAGGTGGATGGGACAGGCAGGTGAAGGCTGTTGGCCCACTCCCAGATAATAGCAGAAGATCAACATCCTGTAGGGAATCTCTCCAGTCAGTAACTCCCACATTAAGACCCCAAATGACCTGTCAAAAGAGCACATATGTTGTTCAGGAAAAGCTTCATATTAATATCAAAGGCGGGGTGTAACATAGACACTGGTATTCACAACACAAAATGTAAATTTATATGTGTACAGCTGATGCCTCATATTGGCACACACAGTCAAGGGGAACATTGCTCACAGTACTTACACATGTGTTCCCAGGACCACATATAGGTTTGTTTGGGAATCTAATGACTGTACTGTAAATCTTGTGTATGTTAAACAAGAGTTGAAGCCAAATTTAAAAAAAAGAGATAACTGGTAATATGGATGTGAAAGTGACAATATGGGGGGAATTGGGTAATAAGAAGGGGGTAATGTCATTGTTGGTTGTCTGCTACAAGTTGCCAAATGCTAGCAGAAACAGATAGGCAGGGATGCAAGTTTGGGGAGTGTGCGATTTAGGGGGACTTTAATTCCCCCACATTGATTGGTGTAGTGTTGGAACTGCCAACACAGAAAAGGGTGATGGATTCCTGAATTTGCTGCGGATAATTTACTGTCACAGGTGGTGTGAGGCTCCTACAAGAAAGGAGCTCTGTTGGACCTGGTAATATCTAACATAGAGGAGCATATTATAGATGTTAAGGTAACGGGAGCTTAGGGAATAGGGACCATGAAATAGTGTCGTTTGGAGTATGTTATTGAAAGGAAAGTGTTCAGGGTAACAAGACTTTTAATTTCAGGAATGCAAAATTTCCCATGTTAAAAGATGCTCTTCAGCAGGTCAACTGGGATGATATATTATCAGGTAAAGGTACTGACAGAAGTGGACTGTTTTTAAGAAGATTTTAAGCCACCCATGTGGCTTAATACTGATGCAAAGAGGGAAATGGAAAGGAAGAAGAGAGCATTTAAAGCCTTTAAATCAGAGGGGAACAGAAATGGCCTTTAGGGATTATAAAAACTGCCACAGGATTGAATAAAGCAATTAAGGTAGCTAAAATTAAAATGAAGTTACAAAAGATGAACAAAGCATAACTAACCCTAAACAATTTTTAAGTATATTAATAGTAAGAAGATGAAGACTGAGAATGTGGCACCATCAATTAATGGGTGAGTATTTACAGTGGATGGTGATAAAGCAAATGTCTTGAACAATTTTTTCCCTCTGTATACACTATAGAAGGTCCAAACACAGATAGCATAGAGTATAGTAGCAATTATAGTTTAAAAGATTTAGATTTGGTTTAAATAAGGAATTGTGCAGAAAAAACTAAATAATGAAATATTAATTAGCTCCCCCGTCCTAGGGAGCTAAGTTCAATTTTATCTAGGTCGTTGTTTCTTATTTTTGCAGATTCCCTCATGTCTGGAAGTGTGCCTCTGGATTGGAAAAAAGCTGATGTAATTCCAATATTCAATAAGGGTAGTCTTTCGCAGCCGGGGTAATTACAGGCCAGTAAGTTTAAACTTGGGGAAGATACTGGAAAGTTTGATATGGGAACATACCTAGATTATGTTTCAAGGACTGACACTATAAGTAGTAACCAGCATGGATTTAGGAGAAAAGATCTTGTCAAACTAACTTGCATGGCTTTTATGAAGAAGTGAGTAGGAATTTAGACTCTGGCTAGCAGATGAGTTTACTTGGATTTTGCTAAGGCATTGGATACAGTCACCCATAGGCACACTTATGTATAAGCTGGGCTGGGGTGGCACATTGTACATGGATAGAAATTTGGTTGATGAATAGGATGCAAGATTAGTTGTAATGGGGCTTCATCATTATGACTAAAGTGCTAAGTGGGGTGCCACAGGGTTCTGTGTTGGGTGCTTCTATTTAATCTATTTATTAATGATTGGAATTGGTATTGTCAGCAAGTTTCTGTGTTTGTTGCAACACAAAAACTGTTTTAAAACCATTAAAAACTTCAGAGGATGTGCAACGTTGTAGGTGGATCTGAATGATTGTCACATTTGGCTGCTAAGTGGCAGGTGAGATTCAATGATGATCAATGCAAGGTGATGATTTTGGATTTAAAAATCCTTGTGATACTTATACTATAAATGTCTCTGTGTGTAAAGGTATCTCCACTAGCAATATTTTTTTGGCATTTAGTTTATTGAAGAATGGGAGGTAAAGGAGCTGTGTCTTACCTCCCGTTCTTCAATAAAACCTGCAGGAAGAAGGTAAGGTAATGCGTATGACATAGAATAGAAAAAGTCCGTCAGGACCTGTCAGACTACGCGGCAGAGGAGCCAGCAATCAGGTAAGTACCTTACCTTCTCTCCTAGGTTCTGCAGGTTTTACTGAAGAAGGAGGTAAGACACAACCCCTTTGCCTCCCATTCTTCAATAAAACTAAATGCTAATTTTTTTTCAGTGGAGATACCTTTTAAGTGAATCCCTGTTGGAAAAGGAACTTGAGGTTTAGGTGGATAAACAACTTAAAGGTAGCAATTAGTGCCAAGAAGCAACAGATAGAGCCAGGAAGATATTGTCTTGCATAAAAAGAGGTATGGATTTAAGGGAGGAAAAATGTCATTTACAAAGCATTGATAAGGCATAATTTGGAATATGCAGTGCAATTTTATAATCCTGTGTACAAAAAGGATATCTTGGAAATGGAGAGGGTTCAGAGAAGGGCAACTAAAAAAATAAGAAAAGAAGTTTACTTAAGAAAAGAAGTTTAGTCTTTAAGTTCGGAAAGGGTTTTTTTACTGTGAGAATGGTAAAAATGTGGAACTGCCTTCCATTGGACGGTTGTGATGGCAGGATCATTGGATAGTTTCAAAAGAAAGCTGAATGAGTTTCAGAAAACAAGTATGTTGCAGGTTATTGGTATTGATAAGTAGAGTTGATCCAGGGATATTTCAAATGCCACTTGGAGTCTGGAAGGATTTTTTTTTCCGCCTTCATAATTTTGGTAGTTTGCCCTCCTCTGGATCATGTTGGACTGGATGGAAGTATGTCTTTTTCAACCACAAATACTGTATATACTCGAGTATAAGTCGAATTTTCAGTAAAATTAGCCTGAAAACCTAACCTCGACTTATACTGGGTCAAGTCCTAATTTGATCCAAATTCTGCAATTACAGATAGTAACCAGTAGGTGGCGCTGTGTTAACCTGCATAGAAAGTTACAAGAGCTGATCTGCCTTTACACTTCCTGGTTCTGTATTCTGGCTGCTGGACTCAATCAGCACTGTCAATGGATGCTGTAAATCTAATGGGTCTCCTCAGTTTGGGGCAAAAACAGCTGCTAGTACAGTGCAAAGGACAGCTTGAAACTACAACTCTCAGGTGAATATTTTAACTATTGGGGTCAGAGGAATCCTTTACTATATGGGGGTCAGAGTTCCCTTTACTTATGGGGGTCAGAGGGCCCTTTACTATATGGGGTTCAGGAGAATTGTAAATGATGGTAAGCTATTTAAAAGTTTACTGAACCTTGCCACTCCACATGTTTAGAAACTGAAACTCCCAGAACAAAGCATGCTGGGAGTTGTAGTTTCCAAAACATCTGGAGTGCCAAAGAATTCATGTATGGGAATTCTGCTGTAAATTTAAAGGGCAACTAAAGCCTAAAAACAACAGAATCAGAAGGCAGCAGTGGTGATAATTTCTACCCTCGACTTATACTTGAGTCAATCAGTTTTACAAATTTTCAGGTAAAAATATGTACCTCGACTTATACTCGGATCAACTTATACTCGAGTATATACGGTACTATACTATGCTTTTAGGGATCATAATGCCCTATGTAATCTATAGAAGAAACATATCTTAATACCAGGACTAAAATGGGCTCTGATTTACTGTACATTTGAGCTAAATTAATAAGGTGAACAATTAATTATATGTTGTAAAATGGGGTTGCTTGACATCTGACACAGTACTGCAAGCTGGGACTTTTGCAGACTTGCCACAGTAACAAAATTAATTAACGTAAGTAGTACAAAATGGTGGTTTGTAGCTACAATAGTGTTTCATTATAGCACAGGATTTCCTCATCCACATGCTAATTCTGTTGCTATGTGCCTGCCCATTAAAACATATTGGGGAAAAAGTGAACCTAGAGAAAAAGTACTGTATATAGAGGCATATTTATAAATCTGTGGGACACAATCATCATTAAATACGGTGAAAAAAAAATGCAATTGCTTGACAAATATAACGATCGCTCATTATTTAAATCTATGTAGTAAAATTATTATAACAGTCATTATTTTTCATTTGAATTGTAAAATAACAATAATGTTCATTAAAGCTTGTGGTACGTTATTATATAAAACTTCGGTTTTAGAAATAGGCCCATTGTCAAGATTAGCTGAGAAGAACTTGAAACTGATAATAAATGTTGCACATTGATCCAGTACAACTGTAGTGAAGTAGACACAATACACCAATAAAATGATGTCCTAGAAGTCTCTTCTGAAGTATAAAGTAGTCAGCTGTATATCATTTTGCCTTTCTTTCATAATAAGTTGTAGGTCAACAACGGGAGATATTTCAATGAGCCAATGACATTGCCATTACTGTATGCAAATGCGAGAGCTGGCTGACAAAATGGGTGAATTGGAAATTATGGCGTTGAATGAAAAGTATGATGTAATAGGTATAGCAGAAACGTGGTTGAACAGTTTTCATGACGGGCTGTAAATTTAGAAGTATACACCTTGTTTAGCAGGACAGAGAAAAAAGGAAAGGGGAGGAGTATGTGTTTATGTTACAAAAGAATTGAAGCCAAATTTAAAAGAAGAGATAACTGGCAATAGGATGTTAAAGTGGAGGCAATATGGGTGGAATTAGGCAACAGGAAACGGTGGTAATGTCATTGTTGGTGTCTGCTATAAGTTGCCAAATGCTAGCAGAGAGGAGGTGAGTCAGTTCATATGCAGTTGGCAAGGGCTGCAAGTTTGGGGAGTGTGTCATTATGGGGGACTTTAATTAGCCTGACATAATTTTGGTGTAGTGGAACTGGCAACACAGAAAAGGCGATGAGGTCCTGAATTTGCTGCAGGATGGTTGAAGGTCTACTAGAAAAGGAGCTCTGTTGGATCTGGTAATATCTAACATTGTGGAGCGCATTATAGATATAAAGGTAACTGGAGGCTTAGGGAATAGTGACCATGAAATAGTGGCATTTGGACTTTGTTATCGAAAGGAAAGTGCGCTGGGTTAACAAAGACTTTTAATTTGGGAAGGCAAATTTTCCCAGGTTAAAAGTAGCTCTTAGAATGTCAAATGGGATAAGGTATTATCAGGTAAAGGTACTGAACAGAAGTGGACTGGATTAAGCCATTTCACATCTAAATTTATACCCTTGGGTGGCTGAATTCTGTGTAAAGAGTCAAATGGAAGAAACAGGCATTTAAAAACTTTTTAGGTCAGAGGTAATGGAAAGGGCCTTAGGGATTATAAAAACTGTAACAAGGAGTGTAAGAAAGCAATCAAACTAGCTAAAATTAATAATGAAGTTAGGATAGCTGAACAAAGCATCACTAAGCCTAAACATTTTTTAAATTATATTAATATACTTAAACTGAAAATGTGGCACCATTAATTAATGGGAATAAGTTAGTTACGGAGGATGGCGATAAAGCAAATGTCTTGAATATTTTTTTCCCCTCTGTATACACTATAGAAGATCCAAGTACAGATATCATAGAGTATAGTAGCAATAATGGTATAAAAGATTCAAGTACACTTTGATTAACTGAGGATATGGTACAAACAGAACTAAACAAGGTTAATATTAATAAATCTTAGGGAGCGAAGTTCAGTTTTATCTAGGTCATTGTTCTTATTTTGCGGATTCCCTCATGTCCGGTGTGTGCCTCTGGATTAGAAAAAGGCTGATGTTATTCCAATATTCAAAAGGGGTAGTCGTCCCAGCCGGGTAATTACAGGCTGTAAGTTTAACTTCAGTGGTGGAGAAGATACTGCAAAGTTTAATAAGAGAACAGTAGTTTCAAGGACTTACATTATAAGTAGTAACCAGCATGGATTTAGGAGGAATAGATCTTGTCACAACTAACTGTGGCTTTATGAGGAAGTAAGTAGAAATTTAGACTTTGGCATAGCAGTAGATGTAGTGTTACTTGGATTTTGCAAAGGCTTTTGATACGTCCCCTAGGCGACTAATGTATAAGCTGAGGTCTGTTGGTCTGGGGAGGCACATTTGTACATGGATAGAAAATTGGTTAATGAATAGGATGCAGAGAGTAGTTGTTAATGGGGCTTCATCATTATGGACTTAAGTGCTAAGTGGGGTGCCACAGGGTTCTGTGTTGGGGCCACTTCTATTTAATCTATTTATATATGATTTGGAAGTGGATATTATCAAACATGTTCATTTGTCAGTTTTAAAAAAAAGCTGTATGAGTTTTGCAAACAAGGAATCTTGCAAGTTACTGGTATTGATACATAAAGTAGAGTGATCCAGGGAAATTTCCGATTGCCACTTGGAGTCAGGAAGAATTTTTTCCCCTTTATAAATTTGGTGGGTTTTTTTTGCCTTCTCTGGATCAACAGTTAGGCAGGAAATGAGGATATTGCTAGATGGGTTGGACTGGATGGACATATGTCTTTATAACCTCAAATAATATAACTATAACTAATGTTATTGCTTCTCCCATTTCATTAGAATACTGACCAGATGTCCACTTTTCAGAGACTGGTTCATTGCGGAACTTCAGGGGCCATCCAGGCCACAGTGCCAGCAAAGGACATCTTGGTACTTTTGTCACTGAGCTCTTTGGAAGTGCCAAAGTCTGAGATTTTCACAGTATCTGAGTGGGTAACCAGGACACTGCAATGTAATAATTAATGGATAATACATTATTCTTTGTTATGCACGCCCATATGAAAATTTTAGATCTTTTTTATTTACCATAAACCTCTTTCAACAAAATGTTCCTTTCAATTTACCCTGGGAAGTAACACAGTAACAAAAACAAAGAATAATTATTTTGTATGTGATTGACTGGCCCTGTCAAATGAAACTAAAACAATTCACAAATATTTGCATTTATAGAGGAAATAAATGGCAAAAATAACTTGGATCAGATGAATGCCCAGACAAGTGGAATCTAAATAATTGCATTTTTAGCAATGTTACGAAATACTTACAGTATTAAATACCTTAAGAATTAAAAAGACTAAAAGTTATTCAACCCCAATCTCTTCTAATGTACTCAGGGCAGGGACCTAAAATACTAGCCCCGGGGAGTAGAGAAAACCATGAAATACAGACCCCTGGTCTGCTCTGTCCCCATCTATTTTACAAAACTTACGGGCCAATCTATGAGAAGAAACACTCCTCAAGTCTTCCAATAGGCAGTGAACCTCGCTTGCAGCACAGGGGAGGCGCATGGAGAGACTGTGTTTGAGGTAATATTTCTCTACTTAAAGGGGGAGGACCTAGAATTATAGTTCCTCACCTGGGACATCAGAAGTGAGGTTGATTATTAACCCTTAATTTCCATTTTAATGGGTATAGGCCAATTTTAGTTGTTGTGTGGGAGCTAATCCCATCTTGTTAACCCACGCAAAAGGTTTGCATGACCTTAAAAAGGGAATTGGCAATATGCAGGATCAGCTTAAACTCTGTGGGGGCCTGGCCAAACAGAATGTTAAGAGGCTCCTTCACCCCTCAATTATTCAAATCCAATGATTTAGCCATTGGTTCTTTTGATAAAACCTGCCCTGGCAATTTGGCACCTCTGCACACCAACCCATCAATGTTTTCTGTTCATGATCTATGTATTTCATAGCTTATAAATTAATAATTTCCTCACAAAAAAAAAAAGATGACACTTACTTGGGTGGATTTAAGGTCTCGGTGGATAATTATGGAGGTGGAGGTAGTTCTGCCACTAGCAATGCAGTTGACCAGTCCACCACGCAGTCTGGGTGTGACTTTCTCCCAGCCTGAGTACCTCATAAAGCTGATGGGCACAGTATCCATAATAAGGCAGTAGCAGGTGCCTGTGTACATACTCCTCTGTAGAGAAAGAAATTGTCCATAAATATCTATATATGTATAAATGGAAAGCCAGTATAAAATGAATATATGAAGTATACAAGTTTCAAAAAGCATCTATTCCATTACAATAAAAGGCATGTCCACCCCAGAACAAAATTCTGTTAAAGAAAACTACTAAAATTTTAATACAGACATAAGAAATGCATTTAATAAAAAAAGGAGCAGGGGAGGATTGGGATCTTTTGGCCTGGGGGGGGGGGAAATACAAACAAGTGGACCTTTCACCGTAGATGGGGAAAAAATTACCCACCTACGTTGCTAAGGCACACCTACTTTTGTTTAAGTTGTGTCTGTTTTAAGACCACTATTCCTATTTTCATTGTTGCCTGTACAATATGGTTAATATAACTGTAACAGACTTATAAAGTGACTTAACACTGGTAATGAACTGGAGGGCTGACAAACACACTGGCTAATGAACTGGAGGGCTGATTGGAGGGCTAATACAGAGAACTGGAAGGCTAACACAGAGCGCTGGAGGGCTATCACAAGAGAGCTAGAAGACTAACACAGAGTGCTGGAGGGTTGACACAGAGTGCTGAAGGTCTAACACAGAGTGCTGGAGGGATAACACAGAGTGCTGGAAAGCTGACTAACACGGAGGGCAGACAAACACCGAGTGCTGATTAACATAGTGCTGAAGAAAAATGCCCACACCCACTTTATTTAGGTAAGAGTATACCCATTTTAAATAAATAATGTCTAATACCGAGCTAATTTTGGAGATGACGGTAATAGGAAGCTTAGGGATAGTGATCATACTAGTATAATTTAATATAGGTTGCAAAAAAACAAAAGTGCACTGGGTTAACAAAATGTAAACTTTAGGAAAGCTAATTTAGGAATCTTTCTGCTTGTTTCTAAGTAACGTTATTGAACAGAAGTGGACTGCTTTAATGGGGTATTAAACTATTACTTTTCTAAATATATACCTTCAGGGAACAAGTGTAAAAAAATTAGGTCCTCTCCTGCCTGACTTAATGCTCAGGTAAAAAGGGATGTGGAATATTTTTTGAAATTAGAGAGGAACAGAACAGGCTTACAGGGAGTATGAAAGCTGTAATAAGGATTGCAAGAAAGCAATTAAATTAGCAAAAATAGAAAATGAAATATGGATAGCATAACAAAGCAAGTTTAACAACAATTTTTTTTAAGTATATCAATAGTAAAAAGATGAGGACTGAGATTGCTGGACCATTAAATAATGGGGCGGAGATGGTTACAGAGGATGCAGATTTTTTCCCTATAGAGAATCCAAGTCCTTTTAACAGGGACCACAGTTTCTTTTCAGATCACAATATCAGAAACAGAAAATGCTGAGGGGTGATGTGCCTCTGGACTGAAAAAAACACCAATATTACCAATACCAATTTGGAGTCAGGAAGGATTTTTACCCCCTATTTTAGCTGGGGTTTTGCCTTCCTCTGGATCAACTGTCAGGTAGGGTTAATAAGGAGGGTGAAAAGTTTGGACTGATGGACATATGTCTTAATTCAACCCAGTGGCAAACTACCGCTCCCGTCCCCCATGCGACCGCGGGGGCGGGGGGAAGTAGTAGGGCCCGCCACCATCCCAATTACTATGTTACATATGTCACAAATTGCCCAGAACAAAACACACACTAGTTTTATTAGTAACCATTAGAGATCCGCCGGAGCTCAAACTTTGTTGATTTCGACTTTTCCTGAAATGCAGAACCTGAGAATTTCCTAATTTAAAAATTCAACATTTTTGATAAGTGCGTGTGCTGTCTGTTGCACTGCAATCTGCTTTCTGAGCGCATGCAATCAGCATTTTTTTTTTGCAGTGCATCGGAAACGTGCATACACTTTATTTAGGAAAGATTACACCCATTTTAAAGACCTCGATTTCAACTTTACATTGTTGCCCACAAATTTTTTTTTTTTAAATAACAGTAACAGACTAATTAACTGGAGGGGACTGGAGGGCTTGCACAGAGCACTGGAGAGCTAACACGGAGCACTGGACGGCTGACTAACAAGGAGGGTGAAAAATAATGATGACTATATGTCCGCCCACACAGAATGGTAAATATATGATGCCCATATGCCAGCAAACAGACTGGTAAACATATGGTTCTCACATTCCCAGCTCACATAGAATGGTAAATATATGATGCCCAGCACACGTATTGACTACTGGTAAATATATGATGTCCATATACCCAGCTCACAGACTGGTAAATATATGATGCCCATATACCCATCCCACAGGCTGGTAAACATATGATGTCCATATGCCCTGCCCACACAGACTGGTAAATATATGATGCCTATATGCCTATCTTACACAGACTGGAAAATATCCACAGCGTGACGTGCCCGAATTTTTCATTGCGGACCAGCCTGGGGGACATTTGCCTCCCCTGGCCCTGGTCTCAGGTTTCCTGGTGGGTCCCAACAGTCCAGTCCGACACTGATAGGCAGAGGAAAGGATAGAGAATGGTTGCAGATATGCAACTATATAGGGATGGACTAGAACTAGTTTGTTTTTTCGGACTCACGGCTGTATTTTCGATAATTATAGTAAATTCGATAATTATCGAATTTACGGGCCGTTCACTAACCCTAGAATTATCGTTCGCTAACCCTGCATGTACGGATCGTTTTCGCTAACCCTCAATGTATAGTTTGCTAACCCTCTAATGTACGGATCATTTTCCCTAACCCTGAATGTACGGATCGTTTCGCTAACTTCGAAGTATCGTTTGTTTTCGGTAACCCTCGAATGTACAGATCGTTTTGCTAACCCTCGACTGTTGTTCATTTTCGCTAACGACGAATGTACGGATCATTTTGTTACCCTCGAATGTATCATTCGTAACCCTCAAAAGTATTGTTCATTTTCGCAACCCTCAAATGTACGGATGTTTTCGCTAACCCTCGAATGTTCGTTTGCTAACCATCGAAAGTATCGTTCATTTTCGCTAACCTCGAATGTATGGATCATTACGCTAAGCCTCGAATGTATCATTTGCTACCCTCGAAAGTATCGTTTATTTTCGCTAACCCCGAAGTATGGATCGTTTTGCTAACCCTAGAATGTATCGTTCATTTTCGCTAACCCTGAATGTACGGATCATTTTCACTAACCTCGAATGTACGGATCATTTTCGCTAACCTTCGAATGTATCGTTTGTTTTCGGTAACCCTCGAATGTACAGATCGTTTCGCTAACCCTCGACTGTATCGTTCATTTTCGCTAACGATCGAATGTATGGATCATTTTCGTTTACCCTCGAATGTATCATTCGCTAACCCTCAAAAGTATTGTTCATTTTCGCTAACCCTCGAATGTACGGATCGTTTTCGTAACCCTCGAATGTATCGTTTGCAACCATCGAAAGTATCGTTCATTTTTGCTAACCCTCGAATGTATGGATCATTTACGCTAAGCCTCGAATGTATCATTTGCTAACCCTCGAAAGTATCGTTTATTTTCGCTAACCTCGAATGTACGGATCGTTTTCGCTAACCCTAGAATGTATCGTTCATTTTCGCTAACCCTCGAATGTACGGATCATTTTCGCTAACCCTCAAATGTATCATTCGCTAACCCTCAAATTTATCATTCGCTAACCCTCGAAAGTATTGTTCATTATCAATAACCTCGAATGTATCATTCGCTAACCTCGAAAGTATTGTTCATTTTCACTAACCCTCGAATGTACGGATCGTTTTCGCTAACCTCGAATGTACGGATAGTTTCACTAACCCTCGAATGTATCGTTTGCTAACCATCGAAAGTATTGTTCATTTTCGTAACCCCGAATGTATGGACATTTACGCTAAGCCCGAATGTATCATTTGCTAACCCTCGAAAGTATCGTTCATTTTCGCTAACCCCGAATGGACGGATCGTTTTCGCTAACCCTAGAATGTATCGTTCATTTCGCTAACCCTCGAATGTACGGATCATTTTCGCTAACCCTCAAATGTATCATTCGCTAACCCCGAAAGTATTGTTCATTATCAATAACCTCGAATATATCATTCGCTAATTATAACATGTTGCACAATGTGAGTTGTAAACAGTATGTATGTATCCAATATTTAAACTGTTGTCTTTTTCTGATTAGTCGTTGTGGTAACTGTGTGAAATTTCTCAACACATGGGTGGGCCACACATTGCGTTTGCGCATTTCGCACACATTTCATGTGTTGTAGTGTGGCCGCAGCCTAAGTGTGTTTTAAGGTAAAACATATTCAGAATGGGCCTTTGTTATTAAAATATTTACTCACTTTACAAGTGAGAAAAGGAGCCAAATCACAGTGATGATAGAAACTTGTTCCTGTTTCATCGATGACACAATAACCCTACCAGGACTAGTGGTTGCATGCACGAGCCATATACAATGCATATCATTATTATGATGCAAAATTATGATGCAAAATTATTTTTACATTATAGTTGCCCTTTAATGGCAATAGATGTGCAGGGCAGATTCCTTTTAACAATTAGGAAGCAGAGAAATAAGCATAAAATGAATTATGCTTGTGAAGGTTTTCATTCATCCAGGTCATGGTTATCTGTTGTATTCAATTAGATCTACTGGACTTGAAGTTTAGTTCTTGAAGACGTTTCACTAGTCATCCGACTGGCTTTTCATTTCAAACAGCAACTGCATCAACGTATGCCCAGCCAGAAGAGCCAATTCCTGGGTCAGGACTCAGCCGTGTACCTGCATCTTAAGGATAAAGGACATAAGATTGGAAAAGGAATGTGACTGGTTCAAGAGAGGTGTTAAGGAGGCCATATTGAAAATAAAGAAACCAAGCTTAAATAGAGGTGGGGGGGGTCGACACCAACTGTCTGCCATGTACAATGCTGTTTTAAAACCTACTCTGGGCGTTCCTATAACACCTCTTAGCCACTATCTAATCACACCCTTAACACCAGGCTGTGTGATGCTAATTGGGATTTCCAGGGTACATAATTGCCACAGATTCTTGTACAAGTCATTCTGAATTGAGAAAGCCAGTCGGATGACTAGCGAAATGTCTTCAAGAACAAACTTCAAGTCCAGTTGATCTAATTAAATACAACAGATACATTAAAAAATGAAGAAAAACAATAAATTAAATGAGAAAACTAAAGATGTGGGGAAAACATTTCTTAAACAAACAATAAATAATAAATATATAAATAAATCTAAATATTGATAAAGGCCAATAAGCAAGGGCCGAAATGTTGCTATTGATGCATTTTTACTCCATGTTTGGTTGTTAAAGCACTTTAAAAAAGCACCCATTTAAAGACCTGTTGCGCTGATATTCGTCTATGAATATATATATTGGGATACCGTCAGCAGCATGAGGCCCCTAGAATCACCACTAGGACTGTGTGCACACTCTAGCTGTGATTTTGTGATGTATGAAATAAATATTTGGATGAAGAAGTCCTGAGAGTGCGTTAATATACAAGATTATTATATGAATTTTTGATTCCACCAACAGCACCCAGGTGTGAAGTAAGAGGTGGTGGAGAGAGTGCCTGTGGCTATACACTATTATATTATAAATATACACACACACACATAGTAATTGACATATTGACATAGTAATTGATGTTGAATAAAGACAAATACATATCTAGTAAACCTTTAAACCACGATGCCCAACCTGTGGCCTGGCTGCATTTTTTCGTGGCCAGCATGGGCCGTGGGTGGTGTGGAAAGGGGAGGGCCATGTCGTAACTGGGTGGGTCATGGGCGGGGCTACTCTCACGGCCCGCTCACGGTGTCACTGCAGCTAGTGCGGCCCCCAGCATCGCCTGGTTTGGGCACCTGCGCTCTAAACCCTCCTCTTCAACCCTACTAACAGTTGATCCAGGGGAAGGCAAAAAAAACAGCAAAAATGAGGGGAAAGTTCCTTCTTGACTCCAATGGAAATCAGAAAGTACTGATAAATATTCATTATATTATATTTTTTCTAATGGTAGGTTTGCCTTCTTTCCTCTGAACAACCTCTAAGTTCCCAGAGAGTTTATTGTAACCCATTCATTTATTTGTATGTGATCATACGTATCCCCACACAATTGCATCATTGTCAATCTTCTCTATTCCCCTTATATGTATGTATCCAAAACTCCACCGCATATTCTAGATGAAGCCTTACCAGTTTGTTACCGTATATACTCGAATATAAGTCGATCCGAGTATAAGTCGGGGTACATATTTTACCTGAAAAATTTGTAAAAACTGATTGACTCGAATATAAGTCGAGGGTAGAAATTATCACCACTACTGCCTTTTGATTCTGTGTTGTTTTTAGGCTTTAGTTGCCATTTAAATGGACAGCATAATTCCCATACATGAATCCCATACAGTAATAGCCAAATCCAGTACCAGTAACCTCCAATTCCTTGGCACTCTAGATGTTTGGAAACTACAACTCCCAGCATGCTTTGTTGCTGGGAGTTTCAGTTTCTAAACATGTGGAGTGCAAGGTTCAGTAAACTTTTAATTAAGCTTACCATCATTTACAATTCTCCTGAACCCCATATAGTAAAGGGCACTCTGACCCCTATATAGTAAGGACTCTCTGACGCCAATAATTAAAAATGTCACCTGAGAGTTGTAGTTTCAAGCTGTCATTTGCACTGTACTAGCAGCTGCTTTTGCCCAAAACTGAGGAGACCCATCAGATTTACAGCATCCAGATGAGCAGTGACAGTGCTGAGTGAGTCCAGCAGACAGACTACAGGAAGCAGGGAGTGTAAAAGCAGATCAGCTCCTGTAACTTTCATGCAGGTTAACACAGCACCACCTACTGGTTACTATCTGCATTGGCAGAATTTGGATCTAAATTAGGACTTGGCCCGAGTTAAGTCGAGGTTAGGTTTTCAGGCTAATTTTAAAGCCTGAAAAATTTGACTTATACTCGAGTATATACGGTAATTGTGTTGTACCATTATTCATTTGTGTAGCAACACACTGTATTTGCAATTCCAAATATTATACCCAAACAACAGTCCCCTACTTTCATCCTCCTAAATTATATAGGTAGTAGAGTGTATGCATGCATGTTATAGAGATGGAAGGGCAGACGGAAGCAAAGTCAAACCAGTGGGGAGGTTGAAGGGGGGTCGGAGGAGCTGGAGCAAAGAGAAGAGATTTTACACTAGATGAACAAGCAAGATGAGCTACAGTAACCAGGTGATGTGAGAGGAAAGAGGTGATTGGGTGTGGAGGTCTTTTTAAAATAATTTTTACAGATCCTGGGATCCTACTTTAACATGCACTAATCTTCTAGAAATGTGCCCAATAGGTTAATAGAATACCTTTAGGCATGGAACTTTTGGTGAAATATGAAGGTAAACTGCAAAGACTCCAGCATCCACACCTAGACAAAAATGAGATCTCTTTTACTGATATTGGCCACACATGTGCTGTCAGTTCTGTATATTTGTTGGATCGAATGAATATAGATCCAATGAAAACTAAAACCCACAAAGGGCAGCGAATGATGTACCAATAACCATCAAGAAGCACAACATTAACTCAGACGGGGTCACCTGCTATGCACTAAAATAGAGAATAATAATTCAGTGAAGTTCACTAAATACAGGGCCAAAGCAATGCAAGATACTGAATGATATACTAACTAAACTGAACTAAATGCTACATAATTATTATGTTGCTTACTCTCATTAAATTAGGCTGGGTAAACATTTAATTGGTTTGCCATATCAAAATACTTTCACATTGTTAGACAACTTCATACACTCTGATACCCTTGTAAAAAGGATAATGAACTTCGGATATGGGCCTCCAAAAAAGGTCGACCTCTTCTCTCACCTAATTAAATTTATTATAGAATATTTATACTCATTTATATGAATTTGAAAATTAAGACTTTCTATCAACTTCCAATTAAAAAAAATTGCCCAAAATAGGGGCATGTTTAAAAACTGTGGTTTAGTAAACTTGCAATACTCAGGTTATCGTAAAAGTACAATTGTAGCTGATTGGGTTACGGATGAAGGTATCGCAAAATAGTTTAGCTTAACAAAAGTCCCAAAGCATAGCGTCCAATGGGACAAAAAGGAAGCGGGCAGCGATCTTCAATAAAATCGTAAATCCTTTATTTCTGAATCTTTAAAATCATCAAAGTATTCTAAACATAGTTGCAAACAGACGAACCCATGGGCAAATAAACACATGTAAACCCTCCAGGCTCCATCCGACACGTTGTAGCCAATAGCCACTTCCTCAAGGGCAAGAAGGAGTGTCCTCTCTCCCTGTTTGTTTAAAGCCCAGATAGTTAACCCCTTAGTTACTAAACCCAGATACCAAGGTGAATAAGGATAACAACTCGCAACAAACATAGTGAAAACATTTAAAAACATTGTCAGCATTATGCATCATAAAACCAAAATATAACATATAATATGATCTTTATCAAAAAAGCAGCATATAAATGATAAAGTTAAAGTTAAGAGGCATAAAACATCATATAACTAATTATCTAATGGATATAATGGAATCATCAGAGGATAGTAGAATATATTTTGATCCGATGAATTCTAGTCACAGAAACAACTTAGTTCAAAATCTCTGTTCATGCCCCTAGGGGTAAAGTTTCAGGATATAAATCCAGAATGTCACGTAAGAGGATAGCTCTTTACTCTTTCGTATTCCAGTTCTGCACTATCAATAATTTGAAAACTTTATATTTAGAAAAACCACCATGCTGTTCAATCATGTGAGTTGATATAGCAGAATCATATTTTTTGTTAATGTTTGCATTTACATGTTCCAATCTTTTGTGGGCAGATCTAATAGTTTTACCTATATATTGGCTCCCACAACTGCATGTGGCTAAATACATACATGAGTGGATTTACAATTGTAATACCGATTAATTTGAAAAGTCTTATTATTACTGCAGCTTGTGAATGTTTTGGACACCTCAATATATTTACAGATTTTACACTCGTTTGTGTCGCATGAAAGCATCCCTTATACTGAGCCATGTCGGTTTGAGAAAGTCGTGTTCTATCCAGAATATACTAGGTTGAAACTAAAGTACCAACAGATTGCCCCTTCCTATATACAACCTCGGTATTGAGGGATATTACCTTTCAAGAGGGTGTCTGAGAGCAGAATGGGCCAAAATTTCTTGAGGATACCCCTGATTTTATTACTGTTTTTATATATGTGGTCACGAAAACCGGACCATTTCTGTTCCGGGTGACCATTATTTCTTTATAGATCGTTGCCCTTTGATAAATAACAATGTTGTTCTATCTTTGCTCACAGTCTTTCATAAGCATTTGTGATTGCTCATGGGGTATATCCTCTTTCCAAAAGGCGATCCCAGAGTTCCATGGACTTGGACGGAACTTGTCCCAATCGTATGAACTGTCCATAGGGGATCGCCTTTATAAAGAAGTGGGGTGGTTACTATCTGCCCGTAGTATTGTATTCCTTGTTATGGGTTTGCGAAAAAGGTCCGTCGTGACCAGTTTTCCACAATCTCAAAATATATATCTAGGAATTCAATGACAGTTTTATCTTTTGGTATGTGAATGTAATACCCCAATCTGTGTTATTGCAATAATTGAAAAACTGATCAAACTCATTGGAGCCCTGGGGTTCCTCCCAGATCAGTATTAAGTCATCTATATATCATATATAGCCTTGAATTGTTTTTAAAGGGGTTATTATTAAAGATAAATATGTGTTCCCAGAACCCCATAAAGAGGTTGCATAGATGGGAGAATTTCCCTCCCATGGAGGCCCCCTTTTTCGTAAGTAGTAGGTACATCGAACAAAAAGTAATTAGTCTCTAATAGAAACTTAAGTGCCCGTAAAATAAAACTTTTTTGTGGATCGGGATATACATTATGACAATCCAGCCAATATTTAACAGACTCCATACCCTTCTGATGGGGAATAGAGGCGATAGAGATGCGACATCCATGGTCTCCAATAGAAGTTTTCCTCCCAAATTAGGATGAATGTAACTAAGGGGTTAACTATCTGGGCTTTAATAGAACAGGGAGAGAGGACACTCCTTCTTGCCCTTGAGGAAGTGGCTATTGGCCACGAAACGCGTCGGGTGGAGCCTGGAGGGTTCACATGTGTTTATTGCCCATGGGTTCGTTCGTTTGCAACCATGTATAGAATACTTTGATGATTTTAAAGATTCAGAAATAAGGATTTACGATTTATTGAGATCGGCTGCCCGCTTCCTTTTTGTCCCATTGGACGCTATGCTTTGGGACTTTGCTGCATTGATCTGACCGAGAGGGAGACGGTACTATTGACGGAGGTGTTCGGAGCGCCGATGTGATTGTTTGGAGGCTGTTCCACCGCCACAGGTGCTGTAACTGACTAGTTATATAGTTTAGCTTAACTTTGCAATAAAGTACTGTAGACTTGTTTTACGGATAATTTTACAAAACTCTTTAGTATTGTTTATTTTCTTGAAGAAACCATTAAAGTAGTGGTAAATAAAAAAAGTCACAATTGCATTATACTCTTGATGACTCTACTCCTATTTTACCAATATAATAAATCAATTAGTGGCAAGGATAGGTTAATGGGAACACTATCAGGGTGGGAACAGAAAGGTTAGCAAAGCAAATTAAAAAATATTTCATTGCCCTGATAGTGTTCCCATTAACCTATCCCTTGCACTAATGATTTATTATATTGGTAAAATAGGAGTAGAGTGCATCAAGAGTATATGCAATTGTGACTTTTTTTATTTACCACTACTTTAATGGTTCTTGTACAAGAAATAAACAATACTAAAGAGTTTGTAAAATTATCCGTAAAACAAGTCTACAGTACTTTAATTGCAAAGTTAAGCTAAACTATATAACTAGTCAGTTACAGCACCTGTGGCGGTGGGAACAGCCTCCAAATCGCCTGGTGTTAGTGCATGGAGAGAGATACAAGAGAGAAAGCCTGCGTTAGTGCAGGAGAGAGATACAAGAGAGAAAGGACTGGCGTTAGTGCAGAGGAGAGAATACAAGAGAGAATAGCTGGTAGTGGCATGGAGAGAGATACAAGGAGAAAGGCCTGGCGTTAGTGCATGGAGAGAGATACAAGAGAGAAAGTGCCTGGCGTTAGTGCAGGAGAGAGATACAAGAGGAAAGGCCTGGCGTTAGTGCAGGAGAGAGATACAAGAGAGAATCGCCTGGTGTAGTTGCATGGAGAGAGATACAAGAGAGAAAGGCCTGGCGTAGTGGCATGGAGAGAGATACAAGAGAGAAAGGCCTGGCGTTAGTGCATGGAGAGGAATACAAGAGAGAAAGGCCTGGCGTTAGTGCATGGAGAGAGATACAGAGAGAAAGGCCTGGCGTGTAGTGCAGGAGAGAGATAAGAGAGAATGGCCTGGCGTTGTGCAGGAGAGGATACAAAGAGAATGGCCTGGCGTTAGTGCAGGAGAGAGAGACACAAGAGAGAAAGGCCTGGGTTAGGCATGGAGAGAGATACAGGAGAGAAAGGGCCTGGCGTTAGTGCAGGAGAGAGAGACAAGAGAAAGGCCTGGCATTAGTGCATGGAGAGAGATACAAGAGAGAAAGGCCTGGCGTTAGTGCATGGAGAGAGATACAAAAGAGAATGGGCCTGGCGTTAGTGCAGGAGAGAGAAACAAGAGAGAAAGGCCTGGCGTTAGTGCAGGAGAGAGATACAAGAGAGAAAGGCCTGGTGTAAGTGCAGGAGAGAGACACAAGAGAGAAAGGCCTGGCGTTAGTGCAGGAGAGAGACTACACGAGAGAGAAAGGCCTGGCGTTAGTGCAGGAGAGAGATACAAGAGAGAAAGGCCGTGTGTTAGTGCAGGAGAGAGACACAAGAGAGAAAGGCTGGGTAGTGCAGGAGAGAGACACAAGAGAGAAAGGCCTGGCGTTAGTGCAGGAGAGAGACACAAGAGAGAAAGGCCTGGCGTTAGTGCATGGAGAGAGATACAAGAGAGAAAGGCCTGGCGTTAGTGCAGGAGAGAGATACAAGAGAGAAAGGCCTGGCGTTAGTGCAGGAGAGAGATACAAGAGAGAAGGCGCTGGCGTGTGCAGGGAGAGATACAAGAGGAATGGGCCTGGTGTTAGGTGCAGGAGAGAGATACAAGAGAGAAAGGCCTGGCGTTAGTGCATGGAGAGAGATACAAGAGAGAAAGGCCTGGTGTTAGTGCAGGAGAGAGACACAAGAGAGAAAGGCCTGGCGTTAGTGCATGGAGAGAGATACAAGAGAGAAAGGCCTGGCGTTAGGCGGAGGAGATACAAGAGAGAAAGGCCTGGGTTAGTGAAGGAGAGAGATACAAGAGAGAAGGCCTGCGTTAGTGCAAGAGAGAGATACAAGAGAGAAAGGCCTGGCGGTTAGTGCAGGAGAGAGATACAAGGAGAAGGCCTGGCGTTAGTGCAGGAGAGAGATACAAGAGAGAAGGCCTGGCGTTAGTGAGGAGAGAGATACAAGAGAGACGCCTGGGTTAGTGCTGGAGAGAGATACAAGAGAGAAGGCTGGGTTAGTGCATGGAGAGAGATACAAGAGAGAAAGGCCTGGCGTTAGTGCATGGAGAGAGATACAAGAGAGAAAGCATGGCGTAGTGCAGGAGAGATACAAGAGAGAAAGGCCTGGCGTTAGTGCATGGAGAGAGATACCAAAAGAGGAATGGCCTGGCGGTAGTGCAGGAGAGAGACACAGAGAGGAAAGGCCTGGCGTTAGTGCAGGAGAGAGATACAAGAGAGAAGGCCTGGTGTTAGTGCAGGAGAGAGACACAAGAGAGAAAGGCCTGGCGTTAGTGCAGGAGAGAGAACACAGAGAGAAGGCCTGGCGTTAGTGCAGGAGAGAGATACAGAGAGAAAGGCCTGGTGTTAGTGCAGGAGAGAGACACAAGAGAGAAAGGCCTGGCGTTAGTGCAGGAGAGAGACACAAGAGAGAAGGCCTGGCGTTAGTGCAGGAGAGAGAACACAAGAGAGAAAAGGCCTGGCGTTAGTGCCTGGAGAGAGATACAAGAGAGAATGGCCTGGCGTTAGTGCATGGAGAGAGATACAAGAGAGAAAGGCTGGTGGAGTGCAGGAGAGAGATACAAGAGAGAAGGGCTGGCGGTAGTGCAGGAGAGGAGACACAAGAGAGAAGGCCTGGCGTTAGTGCAGAGAGAGATACAAGAGAGAAAGGCCTGGTGTTAGTGCAGGAGAGAGGCACAAGAGAGAAAGGCCTGGCGTTAGTGCAGGGAGAGAGCACACGAGAGAAAGGCCTGGCGTTAGTGCAGGAGAGAGATACAGAGAGAAAGGCCTGTGTTAGTGCAGGAGAGAGAACAAGAGAGGAAGGCCTGGCGTTAGTGCAGGAGAGAGACAAAGAGAGAAAGGCTGGCGGTTAGTGCAGGAGAGAGATACAAGAGAGAAAGGCCTGGCGTTAGTGCAGGAGAGAGATACAAGAGAGAATGGCCTGGCGTTAGTGCATGGGAGAGATACAAAGAGAGAAAGGCCTGGTGTTAGTGCAGGAGAGAGACACAGAGAGAAAGGCCTGGCGTTAGTGCAGGGAGAGAGATACAAGAGAGAAAGGCTGGCGTTAGTGCAGGAGAGAGATACAAGAGAGAATCGCTGGTGTTAGTGCATGAGAGAGATACAAGAGAGAAAGGCCTGGCGTTAGTGCATGAGAGAGTACAAGAGAGAAAGGCCCGGCGTTAGTGCAGGAGAGAGATACAGAGAGAAAGGCCTGGCGTTAGTGCAGGAGAGAGATACAAGAGAGAAGGCCTGGCGTTAGTGATGGAGAGAGATACAAGAGAGAAAGGCTGGCGTTAGTGCATGAGAGAGATACAAGAGAGAAAGGAATGGCGTTAGTGCAGGAGAGAGATACAGAGAGAAGGCCTGGCGTTAGTGCAGGAGAGAGATACAAGAGAGAATGGCCTGCGTTAGTGCAGGAGAGAGATACAAAAGAGAATGGCTGGCGTTAGTGCATGGAGAGAGATACAAGAGAGAAAGGAATGGCGTTAGTGCAGGAGAGAGATACAAGAGAGAAAGGCCTGGCGTTAGTGCAGGAGAGAGATACAAGAGAGAAAGGCCTGGCGTTAGTGCAGGAGAGAGATACAAAAAAGAATGGCCTGGCGTTAGTGCAGGAGAGAGACACAAGAGAGAAAGGCCTGGCGTTAGTGCAGGAGAGAGATACAAGAGAGAAAGGCCTGGCGTTAGTGCATGGAGAGAGACACAAGAGAGAAAGGCCTGGCGTTAGTGCATGGAGAGAGATACAAGAGAGAAAGGCCTGGCGTTAGTGCAGGAGAGAGACACAAGAGAGAAGCAGTGGGACAAATCTGCACAGAACAAAAAATTTAGTGATGAGTCCAAGTTCCAAAACAAACCCAGTTTCTAATATGAGAAACTTGTACGTACCTGCACTTGTTAGGAGCGTCCTCCACCACCTAAGAGATCCAGTGCTACAATCACCTCGTAGTGTCCTATCTCCCAATAGGTATGTAATTGGCACAAGAAAGGAATATCCCCAGCAGGAGGCAGGCGACCGGACTCGTAGTATATATGTAAAATTCAATACTTATTCCATCATGTTAAAAGCATACACAGGCAGGGTCCAAACAGATTTAACTAGGAGGCACACACACAAGCTCCGCCCCAGTTTCTATATGAATGCCGGTTCTGAAAATCTGTGTACAAAAATGAAAACTGCGATCGTATATTGGAAATTGCAATCAAAAATTCTTAATATTCCTAATCAATTGGTTTTGTATCAGATTTTCAGAAGCCCAATAGATTCGTAAATCAGCTAGCGGTTCCGCAGCGCCAGCAGGTAGATCGTTATCCTTTACCATTAAAAATGGTGCTAATTTTGCCAACCAATCAGATCTTAATTAACATTTGAAAGCTAACATCTGATTGGTTGGGGCAAATTTAGCACCATTTTTAACCATAAGAACTTTTATGAATCTTGTAGTTTTTTTAATTGTCCATTAATGGAAACTATATTCTTCCCAACTATCACTGTACCATTTTGTGTTGATCTGTCCCCTTTCTTTAGATATCCAATCTGAGGCATCTTACATTTCAGCTGTCAATCAAATTCCTTAGTATCATAAACTCTGGGTATAGTTTTGCTGTAGCTGGGATGGTGACAGTTTGTATTAAACAGCATGGTGGGAATTTCCCACTCCCAATGCTACTTCATAGGGATTACTGAGCCTGCTTGCCCTCAAAGAGAGTCAGATAGTCTGTCAGGGGGCTGGCGGGATAAGCATGAGCAAAACAAGTACTGGATTGAAGTCATGCAGCAACACAAACATTAGTGCTGATTACATTCAGTATATTGAAATGAGGCAAAATCAATTTTTCAGTTAACAATTGTTTAAATTCCTTAAAATGCACTTAATTTATACACTTCCTTAAAATTCCTAATTATACAGGTAGACAAAAAATATGGATTAAGTCCTGGTTTTGATTGGACATATACAGTATATTGATGGAACAGTACTAGTATAATTGCCTTTTGCAAAAAATATATTTTATTGATGTCTGTTTATTCAATTTGCAAAGGGAATTTATCTTTTCTAGCAGTTATATATTGTTTATGTATCCGCAAAGTCTTAATATTGTTGTTTTTATTGCTTTTAGTTGTAAACAGACACAACTGAACACACCAGCAGCATCAAAAAATCAACACTCAGAAGAGAATGCTGGGAAAATACTAATGTTCCAGATGCACTGTCAGTAATAGCCAATGGTATAGTTTGGGAACCACAGTTATAATTAAATTTAGCCAGTCTCTTAGCAGTGAAATAACTGAGGTGTAGGGTGATCATAATGTTGTGTTAGATCATAGTTAACAAAGCTATCTATACACAGGCCAATATTTTCTGACCAGATTTACAATGGATGAAACAATCATAAATCTGTTAGGAAAACCCACTTGCGACGATCTTCAATAGATGTAAGCTGTAGCAGATACTGTAGATTCCTATTAGTAGGCAGGCGACACAGCTTAGGCTACGTTCAAACTAGAAACAGAACAAAACGGACCACAACGGACAGTCCATGTTTTTTGTCCATTTTGGTCTATTTTTAGAGCTAGATTCTTTTATCAAAAAGCGTCCATTTCCGGGAAAGAAATGCATTCAGCAGTACTTTTTTTTTAAAGGACCGGGTCAATCTGATTCATTAAAAAAACGAACCGCAAAGGACAGAAACTGATCTAGTGTGAACAGACCCTAAGGCTGGGTACAAACATGCAATTTTTCTCCTGATGAACGTTCACGAATCACTGTCAGTCAAATCAAAAGTAGCCATGACTGACTTTGCGTTCCATAGGGGACTGTATAAAAATGTTCATGGTGGGTACCCAGTCTGAGAAATTTGTCCACAAAGTTCTAATCTATTTAATTTTAATGCTTATAATAGAATATTTGCCACATATCTAATAAACCCAACAAATCAATAGAGTTATCTTCAAACAGCAGCTATCCATCACAAAGTTTGAGCCGTTTTTTACAGATGCAGTTCCCTTATCTCCACTTTTCAGTATTTTGTTGCAGAGGAGGCTTTAGATGTGGCATAGATGACTCAAAACTGAAACTTCAAACGCCTTTGTATATAAAGATATTTATCAAGAGACCTGTCATTCAATGTCATGAGTTTGCATCGTAAGAGAAGAGAAGAGAAATGCTTCTTACAAGCAGAATATTTTTCAGGTACAGGTAAAAACCTTGCTGTATTATACTGTATTTTTCAATCCTTAAAGGGCAACTAAAGCCACAGAACAACACTGAAACCAGAAGGCAAACCTTGATATAAACCCTGTAATCTGTGTCTTACCTCTCATTTGATACAGGCGCTGGGAAATTTACCTAAATAACATATGGTTTGTGCTATACTTCCAGCATTCTAGTATCAACAGTTTGGTCAACGACCATTATGTTCTGCACATGCTCAGTCCTAGTATGGTACAAACTTGTACAGTTGGTCACACCCATTAATAATCTCTAGCCAATCCTTTTACAGGACAGATAAGAAAGGAGGCATGTGACTGAGGTCAGGAGGTGTGGTCTGACACTGCACATACACACAGATACTTCACCAGTTCTTAACAGGCTTTTGATTTACTTAACAGAGTTTACTAAAGTGGCATTTTATAGTTATTGGTGTTTTTAGGGGGGGTGTTTTCAGATTCTGGATTATATAAAATTGGGTTTAGTCTCCTTTAAGGGCATGGCCACACTGCAACGCAAACGAATTGCACACGGAATCGCATGCCATTTCATGTGCGATTTCGGGCGTTTGCACATGCAGTGGAATGCATTTTGGTGCGTTGTTGCGTTTTCAATGATCTGAAAAAAACGCACAAAAAACGCAGCAGTGTGGCCTAGCCCTTAAATTTGTGTGAGAGAGAGATCCTTTCTATAGACCTCCAACGTGTTTGTTATATCAACAAGAATTCTAGTTGGATTTTGGAATCATCATTTAATTACATTTGTGTTATTTTAGTTCTGCCTAATGCAATTTAACATCACCTCAAGCTTTATTGTACAATAATAGTCAATGGAATATACAACCTTGAAAAAAATGTCACAAAAGATGTTAATAAAAGGGAGATACTATATTGGGTTCTCTACTCTAAATAGTGTAAATACCAAGCTAACCAATGTCAATATGTGGTTAATGTGGATTTGCTATTGATGGTGGAATGCCTGTACTACTTACAGTTTATGCTACAGTTAGCTATGGTTACATTCTAAGATCCCGTATAGAGCTGGCCGAACTTCCGAAGTTCGGTCCATTTTCGAACTATATGGAAAGTTCGAAAACGGACCCATTAAAGTCAATGGGGGTCTAATAGTTCGAAAAGTTCAAAGGAAATACAATTAAAATATCAATGGTAACTTAATGTAAATGGTGTGGGATCGGGAAATGGTCTGGGGAACATGTTCGATATCCAGGACTTTTGAAAAATCGATTTTACTCTCACGAGTGCTACTTTCGAGTTCTCGCGATCGAACCTTCAATAACTATCCATGAACGACTCGCAGATTCGATAATTCGATTTTTCTCGCGTATAGGTATAATAGACATTTACTCGCATATTCGATATTTGATATTACTCGCGTATAGGTATATAGACATTTTACTCGCGGATTCGATATTCAATATTTACTCTCGTATTGTTAAAATAGACATTTTCCGCGCGATTCGATAATTCAATATTTACTCGCGCATTGGTATAATAGACATTTTACTCGCGGATTCGATTAATTCGATATTTTTCTCGCATATAGGTATAATAGACATTTTACTCGCATATTCGATATTTGACATTACTCGCGTATAGGTATAATAGACATTTTACTGCGGATTCGTATTCAATATTTACTCTCGTATTGTTATAATAGACATTTTACTCGCAGATTCGATAATCAATATTTACTCGCGTATTGGTATAATAGACATTTAACTGCATATTCGCACGCCTCAAAGGTTGAACATTCGATAATTATCGAAAGTCCAGAAAATATCGAAATGCCGGGATAGTTCGAGAAGCCGAGTCCGTTTGAACTTGAATAGTTCGGCTCAAACTCAGGTTCGAGTTCAAGTTCTAGTCCATCTCTAATCCGGTAGTGTAATAACAGAAGTAATAAGTGCATTGTGGGAACAGAAAGGTTAGCAAAGCAAAATTAAAAATATTTCATTGCCCTGATAGTGTTCCCATTAACCTA
This sequence comes from Hymenochirus boettgeri, assembly GCA_019447015.1. Classification (NCBI taxonomy): domain Eukaryota; kingdom Metazoa; phylum Chordata; class Amphibia; order Anura; family Pipidae; genus Hymenochirus; species Hymenochirus boettgeri. The sequence continues at coordinate 73,591 of JAACNH010001271.1, forward strand.
TCCTTGCACTAATTGATTTATTATATTGGTAAAATAGGAGTAGAGTGCATCAAGAGTATATGCAATTGTGACTTTTTATTTACCACTACTTTATGGTTCTTGTACAAGAAATAAACAATACTAAAGAGTTTGTAAAATTATCCGTAAAACAAGTCTACAGTACTTTAATTGCAAAGGTAAGCAAACTATAAAGCGAAACTATAAAACTAGTCAGTTACAGCACCTGTGGCGGTGGGAACAGCCTCCAAACAATCACATCGGCGCTCCGAACACCTCCGTCAATAGTACCGTCTCCTCTCGTCAGATCTGACAAAGCAAAAGTCCCAAAGCATAGCGTCCAAGGGACAAAAAGGAAGCGGGCACGATCTTCAATAAAATGTAAATCCTTATTTCTGAATCTTTAAAATCATCAAAGTATTCTATACATGGTTGCAAACGGACGAACCCATGGGCAATAAACACATGTGAACCCTCCAGGCTCCACCCGACGCGTTTCGTGGCCAATAGCCACTTCCTCAAGGCAGAAGGAGTGTCCTCTCTCCCTGTTCTATTTAAAGCCCAGATAGTTAACCCTTAGTTACATTCATCCATAATTTGGGAGGAAAACTTCTATTGGGAGACCATGGATGTCGCATCTCTATACTCGTCATTCCCCATCAGAAGGGTATGGGGTCTGTTAAATATTGGCTGGATTGTCATAATGTATATCCCGATCCACAAAAAAGTTTATTTTACGGGCACTTAAGTTTCTATTAGAGACTAATTACTTTTTGTTCGATGATACCTACTACTTACAGAAAAAGGGGGCCTCCATGGGAGGGAAATTCTCCCCATCAATGCAAACTCTTTATGGGGTTCTGGGAAACACATATTTATCTTAATAATAACCCCTTTAAAAACAATATCAAGGCATATATAGATATATAGATGACTTAATACTGATCTGGGAGGAACCCCAGGGCTCCAATGAGTTGATCAGTTTTTCAATATTGCAATAACACAGATTGGGGTATTACATTCACATACCAAAAAGATAAAACTGTCATTGATTCCTAGATATATTTTGAGATTGTGGAAAACTAGGTCACGACGGACCTTTTTCGCAAACCCATACAAGGAATACAATACTACGGGCAGATAGTAACCACCCCACTTCGGTTATAAAGGCGATCCCCTATGGACAGTTCATACGATTGGGACAAGTTTCAGTACAGTCCATGGAACTCTGGGATCGCCTTTTGGAAAGAGGATATACCCCATGAGCAATCACAAATGTATGAAAGAGCTGTGAGCAAAGATAGAACAACATTGTTATTTATCAAAGGGCACGATCTAATAAAAGAAATAATGGTCACCCGGAACAGAATGGTCCGGTTTTCGTGACCACTATAATAAAAACAGTAATAAAATCAGGGTATCCTCAAGAAATTTTGGCCCATTCTGCTCTCAGACACCCTCTTGAAAGGTATATCCCCTCAATACCGAGAGTGTATATAGGAAGGGGCAATCTGTTGGTACTTTAGTTTCACCTAGTATATTATGGATAGAACCAGACATGTCTCAAACCGACATGGCTCAAGTTAAGGTGCTTTCAATGCGGACACAAACGATGTAAAATCTGTAAATATATTGAGGTGTCCAAAACATTCACAAGCTGCAGTAATAATAAGACTTTTCAAATTAATCGGTATTACAATTGTAAATCCACTCATGTAGTGTATTTAGCCACATGCAGTTGGGGAGCCAATATATAGGTAAAACTATTAGATCTGCCCACAAAAGATTGGCAGAACATGTAAATGCAACAATTAACAAAAAATATGATTCTGCATATCAACTCACATGATTGAAAAGCATGGTGGTTTTCTTAAATATAAAGTTTCAAATTATTGATAGTGCAGAAACTGGAATACGAAGAGTAACAGAGAATCTATCCTCTTACGTAAGGAGGCATTCTGGATTTATATGCTGGAAACTTTAGCCCTAGGGGCATGAACAGAGATTTTGAACTAAGTTGTTTCTGTGACTAGAATTCATCGGATCAGAAATAATATTCTACTATCCTTGATGATTCCATTATATCCATTAGATAATTAGTTATATGATGTTTTATGCCTCTTAACTTTAACTTTATCATTATATGCTGCTTTTTTGATAAAGATCATATTATAATGTTTATATTTTGGTTTTATGATGCTATAATGCTGCAATGTTTTTAATGTTTTCACAGTTTGTTGCAGAGTTGTTATCTTATTTCACTTGGTATCTGGTGTATGTAACTAAGGGGTTAACTATCTGGGCTTTAACAGAACAGGGAGAGGAGACACTCCTTCTTGCCCTTGAGGAAGTGGCTATTGGCTACGAAACGTGTCGGATGGAGCCTGGAGGGTTTACATGTGTTTATTGCCATGGGTTCGTCTGTTTGCAAACTATGTATAGAATACTTTGATTTTTAAAGATTCAGAAATAAAGGATTTAACGATTTATTGAAGATCAGCTGCCCGCTTCTTTTTGTCCCATTGGACGCTATGCTTGGGACTTTGTTTAAGCTAAACTATTTTGCGATACCTTCATCCGTAACCAATCAGCTACAATTGTACTTTACGATAACCTGCAGTATTGCAAGTTTACTAAAACACAGGTTTTAAACATGCCCCATATTTGGGCAATTTTTTTTAATTGGAGTTGATAGAAAGTCTTAATTTTCAAATTCATATAAATGAGTAATAAATATTCTATAATAAATTTAATTAGGGGAGAGAAGGGTCGACCTTTTTTGAGGCCCATATTCGAAGGTCATTATCCTTTTACAAGGGATATGAGTGTATGAAGTTGTCAACAATGTGAAAGTATTTTGATATGGCAAACCAATTAAATGTATTACCAGCTAATTTATAATGAGAGTAAGCAACATAATAATTATGTAGCATTAGTTCAGTTTAGTTAGTATATCATTCAGTATCTTGCATTGCTTTGGCCCTGTATTTAGTGAATACTTCACTGACATTATTATTCTCTATTTTAGTGCATAGCAGGTGACCCACGTCTGAGTTAAATGTTGTGCTTCTTGATGGTTATTTTGGTACATCGCTGCCTTGTGTGGGTTGTAGTTTTCATTGGATCTATATTCATTCTGATCCAACAAATATACAGAACTGACAGCACATGTGTGGCCAATATCAGTAAAAGAGATCTCTTATTTGTCTAGGTGTGGATGCTGGAGTCTTTGCAGTTTTACCTTCATATTTCACCAAAAGTTCCATGCCTAAAGGTATTCTATTAACCTATATGGGCACATTTCTAGAAGATTAGTGCATGTTAAAGTAGGATCCCAGGATCTGTAAAAATTATTTTAAAAAGACCTCCCACACCCAATCACTTTTCCTCTACAATCACCGGTTACTGAGCTCATTTGCTGTTTCATCTAGTGTAAAATCTCTCTCTTTGCTCAGCTCCTCCGACACCCCTTCAACCTCCCCACTGGTTTGACTTTGCTTCCGTTGCCCTTCCATCTCTTAACATGCATGCATACACTCTACACCTATATAATTTTAGGAGGATGAAAGTAGGGGACTGTTGTTTGGGTATAATATTTGTGAATTGCAAATACAGTGTGTTTGCTACACAAATGAATAAAATGGTACAAAACAATTACCGTATATACTCGAGTAAAGTCAAATTTTACAGCTTTAAAATTAGCCTGAAAACACCTAACCTCGACTTATACTCGGGCCAAGTCCTAATTTAGATCCAAATTCTGCCAATGCAGAGTAGTAACCAGTAGGGTGGTGCTGGTGTTAAACTGCATAGAAAGTTACAGGAGCTGATTGCTTTTACACTCCCTGCTTCCTGTAGTCTGTCTGCTGGACTCACTCAGCACTGTCACTGCTCATCTGGATGCTGTAATCTGATGGGTCTCCTCAGTTTGGGGCAAAAGACAGCTGCTAGTACAGTGCAAATGACAGCTTGAAAACAACTCTCAGGTGACATTTATATTGGCGTCAGAGAGTCCTTTACTATATAGGGGTCAGAGTGCCCTTTACTATATGGGGTTCAGGAGAATTGTAAATGATGGTAAGCTTAATTAAAAGTTTACTGAACCTTGCCACTCCACATGTTTTAAAACTGGAACTCCCAGCAACAAGCATGCTGGGAGTGTGTAGTTTCCAAACATCTAGAGTGCCAAGGAATTGGAGGTTACTGGTACTGGATTGGCTATTACTGTATGGGATTCAGTATGGGAATTATGCTGTCCATTTAAATGGCAACTAAGCCTAAAAAACAACACAGAATCAAAAGGCAGTAGTGGTGATAATTCTACCCTCGACTATATTCGAGTCAATCAGTTTTTACAACTTTTTCAGGTAAAATATGTACCCCGACTTATACTCGGATCGACTTATATTCGAGTAATACGGTAACAACTGGTAAGGCTTCATCTAGAATATGCGGTGGAGTTTTGGAATAATACAACATAAGGGGAATAGAGAAGATTGACAATGATGCAATTGTGTGGGATACCGTATGATCACTATACAAATAAATGAATGGGTTACAATAACTCTTGGGAACAATTAGAGGTTGTATCAGAGGAAAGAGGCAAACCTAACATTAGAAAAAATATATATAATGAATATTATATACAGTACTTTCTGATTTCATTGGAGTCAAGAAGGAACTTTCCACCTATTTTGCGGGTTTTTTGCCTTCCCCTGGATCAACTGTTAGGTAGGGTTGAAGAGGAGGTTAGAGCAGGGGTGCCCAAACCAGGCGTGCTGGGGGCCGCACTAGCTGCGTGAACACCGTGAGCGGGCCGTGAGGAGTAGCCCGCCCATGACCCAACAGTTACGACATGGCCCTCCCCTTTCCCCCACCCACCCACGGCTCCATGCTGGCCCCGAAAAAATGCAGCCAGGCCACAGGTTGCATCGCTGGTTTAAAGGTTGTCTAGATAGGTGTATGTCTTTATTCAACATCAATTACTATGTCAATATGTCAATTACTATGTGTGTGTGGATATATTTATATATATAATAGTGTAAGCCACAGGCACTCTCTCCACCACCCTTTACTTACACCGGGTGCTGTTGTGTGGATAAAAATTCATAAATAATCTTGTATATTCAACGCACTTCAGGACCTCTTCATCCAAATATTTTATTTCATACATCACAAAATCACAGCTAGAGTGTGCACACAGTCCTAGTGGTGATTCTAGGGGCCTCATGCTGCTGACGGTATCCCAATATATATAGTTCATAGACGAATATCAGCGCACAACAGGTCTTTAAATAGGGTGCTTTTATTAAAGTGCTTAACAACCAAACATGGAGTAAAAATGCATCAATAGCAACATTTCGGGCCCTTGCTTATTGGCCTTTATACAATATATAGATTTATTTATATATTTATTTATTATTTGTGTTTAAGAAATGTTTCCCCACATCTTTAGTTTTCTCATTTAATTTATGTTTTTTCTCATTTTTAATGTATCTGTTGTATTTAATTAGATCAACTGGACTTGAAGTTTAGTTCTTGAAGACATTTCGCTAGTCATCCGACTGGCTTTCTCAATTCAGAATGACTTGTACAAGAATCTGTGGCAATTATGGACCCTGGAAAATCCCAATTAGCATATCACAGCCGGTGTTAAGGGTGTGATTAGATAGTGGCTAAGAGGTGTTATAGGAACGCCAGAGTAAGGTGTTAAACAGCATTGTACATGGCAGACAGTTGGTGTCGACCCCCCCCACCTCTATTTAAGCTTGGTTTATTTTTCACATAAATGGCCTCCTAACACTCTCTTGAACCAGTCAACATCCTTTTCCAATCTCTTGTCCTTTATCCTTAAGATGCAGTACACGGCTGAGTCTGACCCGAGGAATTGGCTCTTCTGTCTGGGCCATACGTTGATGCAGTTGCGTTTGAAATGAGAAGCCAGCGGATGACTAGTGAAACGTCTTCAAGAACTAAACTTCAAGTCCAGTAGATCTAATTGAATACAACAGATTATACCATGACCTGGATGAATGAAAACCTTCACAAGCATAATTCATTTTAATGCTTATTTCTCTGCTTCCTAATTGTTAAAAGGAATCTGCCCTGCACATCTATTGCCCATAAGGGCAACTATAAGTAAAAATAATTTTGCATCATAATTTTGCATCATAATAATGATAGCATTGTATTATGGCTCGTGCATGCAACCATCTAGTCCTGGTAGAGGTTATTTTGCATCAGAATGAAACAGGAACAAGTTCTATCATCACTGTGATTTGGCTCCTTTTCTCACTTGTAAAGTGAGTAAAATATTTTAATAACAAAGGCCCAGTCTGAATATGTATTTACCTTAAACACACTTAGGTGCGGCCACACTACAACACATGGAAATGTGTGCGAAATGCGCAAACGCAATGTGTGGCCCACCCATGTGTTGAGAAATGTTCACACAGTTACCACAACCGACTAATCAGAAAAAAGCAACAGTTTAAATATGGATACATACATACTGTTTACAAACTCACATGTGTGCAACAATGTTATAAACAAAAAGTATAAATATTGTATAAACAATAACAAGTAATGGACATTCCACCCCCATTCCACTATTCCCAAACACTAAAAAGGCAATACTTACCTGTGTATCAAGATCTTCTGCTTATCTTCGGCTCTTTGTTCCGCTTGTTTTTCTTTTTGATCTTTTTGGGTAGCAGCCATCAGTCATGGTTATGACCTTGACATTTGGCCAATCAGCAAAGTAGATATAGAAATAGGCTAATTACATCCACACAGAGGTGCAACTAGTGACCAAATTTATTCAATACATATAAAAAATAGGAGCCTAGTGAACATCTATTAAAGGGCATCTATACTGAAAAAAAAGTTGTTTTAAATTGATCAGTAATGTACACTTTCATTCTCCCAACCACCACTGTGCCATTTTTTGCCGATCTGCCACTATTTCATTAGATATCAACCTAAAACATCTTAAATTTCAGCAGTCAATCAAGGCCTTGCTGTTAAAAACTGTTCTTAGTGTGAACAGTTTTGCGTAGCTAGAATGGTGACAGGTTTTGACAGTTGGAATGCTGTATGCTGTGCTGTTTTTTGACAGTTGGTTTGTGGGGAAAAAGTCAGGTCAGATGAAAGATGGTAAAAGAGGGAGGGGGAAATGACCTGAGCAAACATGTTTGGATGAGCTGCCAAGGCATGCAAAACACACACCTCAGAGTAGGTGCTACTTACATGTATTTATTTAGGAAAAGTAATTTTTCAGAATAGTGTCCCTTTAATTCTTACAAATGTGATTACAATGTGTTTACAAATATGGTTGTTAGCACCACAAACAATCCAAAATGGAGATGGTTTTGACAAAGATGTCAGAAAATGAAAACAGAACACATACAGAAGGCACAAGAAACAATTTGGTTTTCACTTTTTATTACAAAAATGTGTTCCCTGCCTTGTTTCCCATGCAAACTGCATGACTTGTATATAATAAACCAAATTGCACAATTGTGTCCACAAGCACAAACAACGTCCATATTAAAGATAATGATTTAATATAATACAACAAAAAAATAAAGCGTGTCTTTTCTCACCTTATGCTTAAATTTACATTCCAAACATGGTGACTATACCCTTCTTCAAAACCACTGATCATAGCTTTAACTGTTTTAAAGGAGAACAAAACCCAATTTTTTATACTCCAGAATCTGAAAACAACCCCCTTAAAAACACCAATAAGCTATAAAATCCCACTTCAGTAAATGTATTTAGTATATTAGTATAGTATAGTATTTGAGGTTGAATAAAGACATACGTCCATCCAGTCCAACCCATCTAGCAATATCCTCCTTCCTGCCTAACTGTTGATCCAGGGGAAGGCAAAAAAAACCACCAAATTTATGAAGGGGGAAAAAAATTCCTTCCTGACTCCAAGTGGCAATCAGCAAATTTCCCTGGACCAACTACTTTATGTATATACCAGTAAACGCAACATTCTTGTTTGCAGAAACTCATCCAGCTTTTTTTTAAACTGACCAATGAACCTGCCATTACAACGTCCACGGAAGACAGTTCCATAGCTTTACCGATCTCACAGTGAAAAACCCTTTCCGAGCTTAAAGCCTAAACCTTTTTTTTCAAGTCTTAAGGGATGTCCTCATGTCCTTTGACATGTTCTATTGGTGAACAATGCCCAGATAGTGTTATTGTATGGCCCGTAATGTATTATACACAGTAATCATATCCCCACGCAAGGCCTTTTTCTCCAGCGTACCTATTGTAACTTTCCAGCTTCTTTCATATTCAAGCTCCCCCAATCCCCTTATTAATTTAGTTGCCCTTCTCTGAACCCTTTCCATTTCAAAGATGTCCTTTGTGTACACAGGATTCCAAAATTGCACTGCTATTCCAAAGAGGCCTACCAATGCTTTGTAAGAGGGAGAATTACATTTTCCTCCCTTGAATCCATACCTCTTTTATACAAGACAATACCATGCGGCTCTGGCTGTTGCCGCCTGGCACTGCTTGACTTTTCAGTTTGTTATTTAAGTAAATGTAGCCTGTTGAAATGAGAACTGGATGAAGTATCTGTGTGTATGTGCAGTGTCAGACCAACCACACCTCCTGACCTCGTCACATGCTTCCTTGCTTTATCTGTCCTTGTAAAAGGATTCGCTAGAGATTATTCATGGGTGTGACCAACTGTAAAAAGTTTCTGCCATAGCTAAGGACTGAGCATGTGCAGAACATAATGGTCGTTGACCAAAATGTGTGATACTAGAATGCTGTAAAGTAAAGCACAAATCATATGTATTTAGGTAAATTTCCCAGCACCCGAATCAAAATGAGAGGTAAGACACGGATTATGGTTTTATATTAAGGTATTTTGCCTTCTGGTTCAGTGTTGTGTCTGTGGCTTTAGGTTCTTTAAGTAAAGTTCTAAAAAGCGACCATTTAATAATATTATAACGCTTTACATTCCTGTGCAAAAACAAGGCTTTGAGACCTTGTAATGAAGATGGCTGTTTTGGGTGGAGCTCTGATTTAGAATATAGAAATAGCTTTCTTTATGCAGACTTCCCACATTCAGGGCCTGTATTATAGCACCTGCCTTATTTCACACCCTGACCCATAAGCTACCTTGCATTCTGTGGTTGTTTGTATTAACAGGCCTACGCCCTTTGTACAACTCTCTATATTTTACCACCGGTGTACTGTGCCGAATTAGAAGCAAAAATATTTTTTTTATAAAGCTTGGTAAAGTATAGTGACAAAGCCACCTAAACATTGACAGAAACCATCACTATTGTATGATATCCATCGACTTCTTTTGCATAAATACAGGATATCCCCATCTAAAACTTTACCTTTGTGAATACTGAAAATATATAAAAATGTTGCTTGTTACAATAAGTCCAGAGCTCCAAACAGTGGGAGCTTTACTAGTGAAGTTATGGTAAACAGCAATGCAACGTTATCTTGTCCTGTTATTTGGAGCCACTATGCTATTCAAAGGCCACCTCCAAAACTGTAATTTAACCCACTGCTGGCCCCACTTTGTATTTTAAAATAAACCTTACCTTATATCTCTGCTCTTATGGTTCACCAGCTATGCCTTTTCAAAGTCCAAGAAACTGAAGACTCCAAGCGTCTGTTGGGCTTCTGATCCATGCTGATTCCTTGTCCTCATCAAGGTCTGGAGCATGAGCAGAAATCCTTTTGGGGTAATGTAAGTAACCCCTGCACACCCTAACCAACCCAATATTTCTTAAAAAAATCCCCCCGATCCGTACTTAAGAGCTTCTTCCCGTGGCGTTTTAGTGACGTCAGCCGTGTCTGTGTGTCCGTGTCTGGTCTGTGTGCCTGTCAGCCAATCACAGACCGGCTGAGTCCAGCCCCTGCTTGCAAGCAGGAGCCGGATCAGATCACCGCGGAGAGAGCGCGTTGTAAGTAGAAAGTGGGGACTTTAAAAGAATTATGCCAAAGTTGGTTAGTGGGTGGGCATGCCCTTTAAAACCATTTAGTGCAAATATAACCTCTTATTGCAACGGCTGCGCTGGTATCACAAAAGGCCCGCGAACAGTTAAGCATGTTGGGAATTCACCAGGGCGCAAACGTAATATTTAATTGTGTTTGGGAGATATACCCAGAGTGATAACAGTCTGGGGTAAATCTCCATATGTTATGGATGTTACTGACATTTGATTCTTCATTATTGGCCTGCACTAAGGAATTTGAGCATGGTAAAATATAATTATCTCTTCATTTAACCTTCTATGGTACTAAAATTGTTTTATGGTACTAAGTTTGTGAACAAAATCGCAATATTATGGACAAGGTTAACCATCACAACTAAACACATAAAACAATATATTGACTACCTCTGAAATTTCTATGATAAAAGACTTTTGAAAGATCCTTACCTTTCTCTTCTGCTCCTTATTTTTGCCCGCAGGGCTGATGAAAGGCCAAAAAAGTGAAGAGTAGGTGCCTCTCTGGGTGAAATCCGTATCCCTGCTATCAGCACAGAAAGAGAAGTACCCGTTCCAGTTTCTCTCTGCACCCTCCACTGACCAACAGCCTCATCTGTGATTAGCTGGACACTCAGCCTAATGCAGGCACGGCGGTTGTCGGTCCCTTCTGCTCTTCCTTTCCCAAAGTAGCAGAAGACAAGCCCTAGAACAAGGAGCAAAGGTGGGGTAAATCTATTTCTGTGCTGATTTTAGGTTTTCGAGCTGGCTTTAGGTTTGGGGCTTGGAACCCTTACATTATATGAATTTTTAATTTGGCGTGGAGATACCCTTAAAGCTAGCCATATGTGGCCAGATGTTCTCCCGATTGGATTCTTTAAAATCTGCCAAAGATCAGGGCTAAAGATGGGGTTGGCGGATAATTTTCACCTGGCACAATCTTAGTTTTTCGCCAAGAAAAGTGGAAAATATTTTTTGACGTTTTTAGCGATGCACTTTATTATATATTATATACATATTTATATTATCTGATGGCTCAAAATGTCGATCATGTGTATAAGGAGCTTAAGTTGTACTTTATCACTGTGTTTTAAAATGATGATTTATGTATTTTATTTCTTATTTAGCAAGCATATATTCTTAACCCATTCCACATCAGGCCCTGCTCCAGAAGAGCTTACAATCTAATCACTTTCTCTCACACACACAACCGTCTGTCTTATGGGGGGAAACCAGAGTACCCAGAGGAAACCCACAAAAGCACGGGGACAACAACATACTCCTACTTTCTTTTCCAGGTCCTAGAGGTGTAACAGCCCTTGCAAGCACCTTATGCTTAATGTTGCTCAGATTGTATGATGTGGGGTTAAATAATCTTTCCCAGAACCACAAAACCCGTAAGCCACATTTTGCTCAGTCTTGTTGTTTGCAACACTGAGATAAAAATGATATGCTTATTAAAATTTCTATTATATTTACATGAAGCCATTTTCATTTATTTGCACTTTGGTTGAAATTCCATCGGTAGATGATGATGATGGTCCTGAGCAGCTTTTAATGGAAACTAACTCCCATGGAACAGAGAAAGAATTTAAGAGTTTCTACCTTCAACGCGTCAAGATCTTCATTAATGAGCAGTGAAGCTGAGTACACTCCAGACAGTGAGTTCCATTATACAAATTGTCATTGCAGATAACTAGAAATCATTTTAATGGCAATAAGAGAATTATTCAGGGCAACGGATGAGCCAAATAAAATGAAAAATATTTGGTTCCAACATTTGTTTGCTTCATTTTTCTACAATGGGTAAAACTGATATTAATAGCTAGATAAATAGCTGTCAAAGTCCCACGTAACGTAACTTGGATTGGAAAAAGGTGACAAATAAGACATAATTAGAGACAGACACAAACCAGGACAATTAGAACGGAACCTTACATAGTAACAGAAGTAGTAGGCCTACACCTGGTCCACATTTGGAACTGTACAATAACGATCGGTATCATAAATTTCCGATCGTTAAACCGATCACGAAACGATCGTTTTAACAATGTAATTTACGATACTGTTTGTTATTGACATAAAATCGTAAATCTACGATAATGAAATCGTAGATTTACGATCCCCATAGAGTACCATTGCGGTACTGGTATTCTATGATTGAATGTTCGTTAAACCTAACGTTCGGTCGTAAATGTATGATCGCGATTGTAAAATTAACTAACCCACGGTACCTTGATACCACGGGTTTTATAAATATGGACCCTTGGGGCATACTGATGCATTCATTGGCCTATCCACTATATACATAAAACCAATAAACCTATTTGAAATAAGCAATATATGAACTTAAATAATGAATGTGATGTGAATCTTGAGTAAGAATGCCTTTAAGTAGTTCTTTTCTGATAAACCGGTGTTGGCACCAGATCTGTTTTGCTCTGTAGAGATCCTTTTCTCTTTTCCATGTTTGATTTTGTTTTAAGGGGCAGCTGTAAATTCCTGCCAGGTTTGTGTAACTGACTACAAGCAATGCCATTTCCACCATTCATGGTCATGTTAATAGCGACCTTTCCCACTCCTTCACCTACCTCCATCTTTTGTCAGAGGCAGCTTTGCAGGTATTTGATGTTTTCCCTTTATAATTTTAGAGAATTGTACAGCACTGTTTTTCCATTTTCTGCGCATCCAATCTTATGGCCGAGTTAAGGTGCCCATACATTAGTACTTACCCACGACCGATCCACAGCATTCAATCAATATTTCCGGGAACCATCTTTCCCACACTTTTTGCGACCAACATACGAGCAACATGAATGGGCCTGGTGGACCTCATGTTCGTATGTTTGTGCCGAAGTAAAAACAGGAAAGGTGGTTTGGGAATATTGATTGTCACGGATCGGTCGGTGAGTACGTACCTAATGTATGGTCACACTAAGTCCAGTGTATACTAGAGATGGGCGAACTTCATAAAATCGGTCGTTTTCGTACTTAACTTCAGTAAAAGTTTGAAAGTTCGAATTCGGACCATATAAAGTCAATGGGAGAGTCCGGATGTTACAGCTAAACTAACAGTGGTAACTTACTGTAAATGGCTGTGGCACCTGGAAATGGTCTGGGGAACCTGTTCACTGTCACCAAAACCTGTTTAAACACTTCTTAACACGAGCGGGCAATTGTCGGGTTTTGCAACAACTACATGTGAGCTTTACAGTCAATTTGAGCCATTACCGAATAATACTTTCGAGGGTTTACCCAAAACGAAACCATACTTTCGAGGGTTAGCGACCTATACATTCGAGGCTTTCCCGAAAACGAACAATACTTTGAGGGTTTACAGAAAATAGACGCATAATTCAGCGTTACCACCAAATCGAGCGATACTTTTGAGGGTTAACGAACGATACTTTCGAGGGTTAGCGAAACGATACATTCTAGGGTTAGCGATGGCCCGTAAATTCGATAATTAGCAAATTACGATAATTATTGAAAATACAGCCGCAAAGTCCAGAAAAAAACAAACTAGTTCGAACGCAAAACTATTTCGAATAGTTCGAGTTTGTCCGAAATCATAAAAGTTCAGCTCGAACTAGGGTTCGAGTTCAGTTTTGTGTCTATATCTAGTGTATCCAGTAA
>JAACNH010001272.1:0-52486 GCA_019447015.1 Hymenochirus boettgeri
CCCTGTAGACCGCGTTGTAGTTTAGAGACTAGCTGACCCTGTAGAGGCGCCTGTTTGTAGTTTAGAGACTAGCTGACCCTGTAGGCGCGCTGTTTAGTTAGAGACAGCGACCTGTGACACGCTCTTGTAGTTTAGAGACTTGCTGACCCTGTAGACGCGCTGTTGTAGTTTAGAGACTAGTGACCCTTAGACGCACTGTTGTAGTTTAGAGACTAGCTGACCCTGTAGAACGCTATTGTAGTTTGAGACTAGCTGACCCTGTAGATGCGCTGTTTGTATTTAGAGACTATCGACCGTAGACGCCACTGTGTAGTTTTAGTTTAGAGACTAGCTGACCCTGTAGACACACTGTTGTAGTTTAGAGACTAGCTGACCCTGTAGACACGCGTTGTAGTTTAGAGACTAGCTGACCCTGTAGAGCGCTGTGTGTAGTTTAGAGACTAGCTGACCCTGTAGAGTGCTTTGTTAGTTTAGGACTAGCTGGAACCCTGTAGACACGCTGTTGTAGTTTAGAGACTAGCTGACCCTGTAGACGTGCTATTGTAGTTTTTATAGAGACTAGTGACCCTGTAGACACGCGTGTTGTAGAGACTAGCTGACCCTGTAGACGAGTTGTAGTTTAGAGACTAGCTGACCCTGTAGAGCGCGATTGTATAGTTAGAGACTAGCTGACCCTGTAGACGCGCTGTTGTAGTTTAGAGGACTAGCTGACCCTGTAGATGCGCATTGTAGTTTAGAGACTAGTAGCCTTAGACCGCTTTGTATGTTAGAGATAGCTGACCCGTAGACGCGTTGTAGTTAGAGACTAGCTGACCCTAGTAGACGCGTTATTGTAGTTTAGAGACTAGCTGACCCTGTAGACGCGCTTTGTAGTTTGAGACTAGCTGACCCGTAGACGCACTGTTGTAGTTTAGAGATAGCTGACCTACCTTTGAGTTTAGCTACTGACCTGTAGATGCGCTGTTGTAGTTTAGAGACTGCTGACCCTGTAGATAGACGCACTGTGTGTAGTTAGAGACTAGCTGACCCTGTAGACACGCAGTTGTAGTTTAGAGACTAGCTGACCCTGTAGAAGTGCTGTTGTAGTTTAGAGACTAGCTGACCCTGTAGGCGCGCTGTTGTAGTTTAGAGACTAGCTGACCCTGTAGACACGCTGTTGTAGTTTAGAGACTAGCTGACCCTTGTAGACGTGCTATTGTAGTTTAGAGACTAGCTGACCCTGTAGACGCGCTGTTGTAGTTTAGAGACTAGCTGACCCTGTAGACGTGCTGTTGTAGTTTAGAGACTAGCTGACCCTGTAGATGCGCGTTTGTAGTTTAGAGACTAGCTGACCCTGTAGACGCGCTGTTGTAGTTTAGAGACTAGCTGACCCTGTAGATGCGCGATTGTAGTTTAGAGACTAGCTGACCCTGTAGACGCGCTATTGTAGTTTAGAGAATAGCTGACCCTATAGCAGCGCTATTGTAGTTTAGAGACTATGACCCTATAGACACGTATGTAGTTTAGAGAACTAGCTGACCCTTAGACTGCGCTGTGTAGTTAGAGACTAGCTGACCCTTAGAGCGCATTGTAGTTGAACTAGCTGACCCTGTAGATGCGCTGTTTGTAGTTTAGAGACTAGCTGACCTGTAGAGAGCGCTTTTGATATTAGAGACTAGCTGACCTGTAGAACACTGTTGTAGTTTAGAGACTAGTCTGCACCCTGTAGACCGCGTTGTAGTTTGAGACTAGCTGACCCTGTAGAATGCGTGTTGTAGTTTAGAGGACTAGCTGACCCTGTAGGACGCGCTGTTTAGTTTAAGACTAGTGACTGTAGACAGCCTTGGTTAGAGACTGCGACCCTGTAGACGCGCTGTTGTAGTTTAGAGACTAGCTGACCCCGTAGACGCATGTTGTAGTTTAGAGACTAGCTGCCCTGTAGACACGCTTGTAGTTTGAGAATAGCTGACCCTGTAGATGGCTGTGTAGTTTAGAACTAGCTACCTGTAGATGCGCTGTTGTACTTTAGAGACTATCTGACCCTGTAGACGCACTGTTGTAGTTTAGAGACTAGCTGACCCTGTAGACACACTGTTGTAGTTTAGAGACTAGCTGACCCTGTAGACACGCTGTTGTAGTTTAGAGACTAGCTGACTCTGTAGACGCGCTTTTGTAGTTTAGAGACTAGCTGAGCCTGTAGAAGTGCTGTTGTTGTTTAGAGACTAGCTGACCCTGTAGACACGCTGTTGTAGTTTAGAGACTAGCTGACCCTGTAGACGGCTATTGTTTTAGTTTAGAGACTAGCTGACCTGTAGAACGCATGTAGTTTAGAGACTAGCTGACCCTGTAGACGCGCTGTTGTAGTTTAGAGATAGCTGACCCTGTAGACGCGCGATTGTAGTTTAGGACTAGCTGACCTTGTAGACCTGTTGTTAGTTTAGAGACTAGCTGACCCTGTAGATGCAATTGTAGTTTAGAGACTAGCTGACCCTTAGAGCGCTTTGTAGTTGTAGAGACTAGCTGACCGTAGACGCGTATTGTAGTTTAGAGACTAGCTGACCCTGTAGACACGTTTGTAGTTTAGAGACTAGCTGACCCTTTAGACGCGCTTGTAGTTTAGAGACTAGCGTGACCCTGTAGACACGCTATTTAGTTTTAGAGACTAGCTGACCCTGTAGATGCGCGTTGTAGTTAGAGACTAGCGACCCTGGATGCCGTTGTATTTAGAGGACTAGCTGACCTGTAGACCACTGTTGTAGTTTATGAGAACTAGTGACCCTGTAGACACGAGTTGTAG
This sequence comes from Hymenochirus boettgeri, assembly GCA_019447015.1. Lineage (NCBI taxonomy): Eukaryota > Metazoa > Chordata > Amphibia > Anura > Pipidae > Hymenochirus > Hymenochirus boettgeri. Next base: position 2,777 of record JAACNH010001272.1, read on the forward strand.
TTTAGAGACTAGCTGACCTGTAGAAGTGCTGTTGTTTAGTTTAGAGACTAGCTGACCCTGTAGACGCGCTGTTGTAGTTTAGAGACTAGCTGACCCTGTAGACACGCTGCTTTGTAGTTTAGAGATATGCTGACCCTGTAGACGCGCTGTATTGTGTTTAGAGACTAGCTGACCCTAGACGCCGATTGTAGTTTAGAGAATAGCTGACCCTGTAGACACGCTATTGTAGTTTGAGACTAGCTGACCCCGTAGACGCTGTTTAGTTTAGAGACTAGCTGACCGTAGACACACGCTGTTGTAGTTTAGAGACTAGCGACCCTGTAGAACGCAGTTTGTTAGTTTAGAGACTAGCTGACCTGTAGAACTGATGTTGTAGTTTAGAGACTAGCTGACCCTGTAGACAAGCTCTTGTAGTTTAGAGACTAGCTGACCTGTAGAACGATCTGTAGTTTAGAGACTAGCTGACCCTGTAGGCGCGCTGTTGTAGTTTAGAGACTAGCTGACGTAGAACGCTCGTAGTTAGAGACAGCTGACCCTTGTAGACACGCTCTTGTAGTTTAGAGACTGCTGACCCCGTAGAGCGTGTGTAGTTTAGAGACTAAGCGACCCTGTAGACGCGCTGTTGTAGTTTAGAGACTAGCTGACCCGTAGACGCGCTGTTGTAGTTTAGAGATAGCTGGACCCTGTAGATCGCTGTTGTAGTTTAGAGACTAGCTGACCCTGTAGATGCGCTGTTGTATTTAGAGACTATCTGAACCTGTAGACGCCTGTTGTAGCTTTAGAGACTAGCTGACCCTGTAGACTGTTGTAGTTTAGAGACTAGCTGACCTGTAGACACGCTATGTAGTTTAGAGATGCTGACCTTAGGCGACATGTTGTAGTTTAGAGACTAGCTGACCTGTGAAGTGCTGTTGTGTTTAGAGACTAGCTGACCCTGTAGACACGCTGTTGTAGTTTAGAGATAGCTGACCCTTGTAGACGTGCTATTGTATAGAGACTAGTGACCCTGTAGAACGCGTTGTAGTTTAGAGACTAGCTGACCCTGTAGACGCGCGTGTTTGTAGTTTAGAGACTAGCTGACCCTGTAGAGCGCGATGTAGTTTAGAGACTAGCTGACCCGTAGACGCGCTGCTGTGTAGTTAGAGACTAGCTGACCCTGTAGATCCCATTTAGTTTAGAGACTAGCTGACCTTTAGACGCGCTATTGTAGTTTAGAGAATAGCTGACGCGTAGACGCGCTATTGTAGTTTAGAGACTGCTGACCCTATAGACACGTATTGTAGTTTAGAGACTAGCTGAACCTTAGGCGCTGATGTGTTAGTTTAGAGACTAGCTGAACTATAAAGACGCTATTGTAGTTTTGAGAGACTAGCTGACCCTGTAGATGCGCTGTTGTAGTTTAGAGACTAGCTGACCCTGTAGATGCGCTTTTGTACTTTAGAGACTAGCTGACTCTGTAGACACACTGTTGTAGTTTAGAGACTAGTTGACCCTGTAGACACGCAGTTGTAGTTTAGAGACTAGCTGACCCTGTAGAAGTGCTGTTGTAGTTTAGAGACTAGCTGACCCTGTAGGCGCGCTGTTTGTTTTTTATTTTAGTTTTAGAGATAGCTGACCCTGTGAACGCTCTTGTAGTTTAGGACTGCCTGACCTGTAGAAGCGTGTGTAGTTTAGAGACTAGATGACCCTGTAGACGCCTGTTGTAGTTTAGAGACTAGCTGACCTTCTAGACACGCTATTGTAGTTTTGAACTAGCTGACCCTGTAGAGCGCTGTTTGTAGTTTAGAGACTAGCTGACCCCGTAGCCACTGTTGTAGTTTAGAGACTAGCTGACCCTGTAGACACGCATTGTAGTTAGAGACTAGCTGACCTGTGAAGATGCTGTTGTTAGTTTAGAGACTAGCTGACCCTGATGACAGCTCTTGTAGTTTAGAGACTAGCTACCTGTAGCACGCTCTTGTAGTTTAGAGACTAGCTGACCCTGTAGGCGCGCTGTTGTAGTTAGAGACTAGCTGACCCTGTAGACACGCTCTTGTAGTTTAGAGACTAGCTGACCCTGTAGACACGCTCTTGTAGTTTAGAGACTTGCTGACCCCGTAGACGCGCTGATTGTAGTTTAGAGACTAGCTGACCCGTAGACGCGCTGTTGTAGTTTAGAGACTAGCTGACCCCGTAGACGCGCTGTTGTAGTTTTTAGAGACTAGCTGACCCTGTAGATGCGCTGTTGTAGTTTAGAGACTAGCTGACCCTGTAGATGTGCTGTTGTACTTTAGAGGACTATCTGACCCTGTAGACGCGCTGTTGTAGTTTAGAGACTAGCTGACCCTGTAGACACACTGTTGTAGTTTAGAGACTAGCTGACCTGTAGACACGCGTTGTAGTTTAGAGACTAGCTGACCCTGTAGGCACACTGTGTAGTTTAGAGACTAGCTGACTGTAGACACGAGTTGAGTTTTTTAGAGACTAGCTGACCCTCGTAACGCGCTGTTGTAGTTTAGAGACTAGCTGACCCCTAGAAGCGCTGTGTAGTTTAGAGACTAGCTGACCCCTTAGACGCACTGTTGTAGTTTAGAGACTAGCTGACCCTGTAGATGCGCTGTTGTACTTTAGAGACTAGCTGACCCTGTAGATGTGCTGTTGTACTTTAGAGACTATCTGACCCTGTAAACGCACTGTTGTAGTTTAGAGACTAGCTGACCCCTGTAGGACACCACTGTTGTAGTTTAGAGACTAGCTGACCTGTAGACACGAGGTTGTAGTTTAGAGACTAGCTGACATGTAGACCATGTTGTAGTTTAGAGACTAGCTGACCCTGTAGAAACTGTTGTAGTTTAGAGAACTACTGACCCGTAGACCGCTTGTAGTTTAGAGACTAGCTGACCCCGTAGACGCGCTGTTGTAGTTTAGAGACTAGCTGACCCTTTAGACGCGCTGTTGTAGTTTAGAGACTAGCTGACCCTGTAGACGCGCTGTTGTAGTGTAGAGACTAGCTGACCCTGTAGACACGCTTTTGTAGTTTAGAGACTAGGCTGATCTGTCGACGCGCTGTTGTAGTTTAGAGACTAGCTGAGCCTGTAGAAGTGCTGTTGTACGACTAGCTGACCCTGTAGACATGCTATTGTAGTTTAGAGACTAGCTGAACCTGTAGAAGTGCTGTTGCAGTTTAGAGAATAGCTGACCCTGTAGACGCACCGTTGTAGTTTAGAGACTAGCTGACCCTGTAGACGCGCTATTGTAGTTTAGAGACTAGCTGACCCTTAGAACTCTATTGTAGTTTAGAGACTAGCTGACCCTGTAGAAGTGCTATTGTAGTTTAGAGACTAGCTGACCCTGTAGATGCGTGTTGTAGTTTAGAGACTAGCTGACCCTGTAGACGCTGTTGTAGTTTACAGACTAGCTGACCCTGTAGATGCGCTGTTGTAGTTTAGAGACTAGCTGACCCTGTAGGCGCGCTTTGTAGTTTAGAGACTAGCTGACCCTGTAGACGCGCTGTTGTAGTTTAGAGACTAGCTGACCCGTAGACGCACTGTTGTAGTTTAGAGACTAGCTGACCCTGTAGACACGCTATTGTAGTTTTGAGACTAGCTGACCCTGTAGATGCGCTGTTGTAGTTTAGAGACTAGCTGACCCTGTAGAGCGCTGTTGTACTTTAGAGACTATCTGACCCTGTAGACGCACTGTTGTAGTTTAGAGACTAGCTGACCCTGTAGACACGCTGTTGTAGTTTAGAGACTAGCTGACCCTGTAGACACGCAGTTGTAGTTTAGAGACTAGCTGACCCTGTAGACACGCTGTTGTAGTTTAGAGACTAGCTGACCCTGTAGACGCACTGTTGTAGTTTAGAGACTAGCTGACCCTGTAGACGCACTGTTGTAGTTTAGAGACTAGCTGACCCTGTAGACACGCTTTTGTAGTTTAGAGACTAGGTGACTCTGTAGACGCGCTGTTGTAGTTTAGAGACTAGCTGAGCCTGTAGAAGTGCTGTTGTTGTTTAGAGACTAGCTGACCCTGTAGAAACGCTGTTGTACATTAGAGACTAGCTGACCCTGTAGACCTGCTATTGTAGTTTAAGAGTAGTGACCTGTAGAAGCTGCTGTTGCAGTTTAGAGACAGCTGACCTGTAGACGCCTGTTGTAGTTTAGGACTAGCTGACCGTAGACGCGCTTGTAGTTTAGACTAGCTGACCCTTTAGACACTCTATTGTAGTTTAGAGACTAGCTGACCCTGTAGAAGTGCTATTGAAGTTTAGAGACTAGCTGACCCTGTAGATGCGCTTTTGTAGTTTACAGACTAGCTGACCCTGTAGATGCGCTGTTGTAGTTTACAGACTAGCTGACCCTGTAGATGCGCTGTTGTAGTTTAGAGACTAGCTGACCCTGTAGGCGCGATGTTGTAATTTAGAGACTAGCTGACCTGTAGTATGCGCCCGCCCCCGTTGTAGTTTAGAGACTAGCGACCCTGTAGACGCACGTTGTAGTTTAGAGACTAGATGACCTTGTAGACGCATGTTGTAGTTTAGAGACTAGCTGACCCTGTAGACACGCTTTGTAGTTTAGAGACTAGGTGACCTGTAGACGCGCTGTTGTAGTTTAGAGACTAGCTGAGCCTGTAGAAGTGCTGTTGTTGTTTAGAGACTAGCTGACCCTGTAGAAACGCTGTTGTACATTAGAGACTAGCTGACCCTGTAACATGCTATTGTAGTTTAGAGGACTAGCTGAACCTGTAGAAGTGCTGTTGCAGTTTAGAGACTAGCTGACCCTGTAGACGCGCTGTTGTAGTTTAGAGACTAGCTGACCCTGTAGACGCGTATTGTAGTTTAGAGACTAGCTGACCTTTAGAACTGCTATTTGTAGTTTAGAGACTAGCTGACCCTGTAAGAATGCTATTGAAGTTTTAGAGATAGTGACCCTGTAGATGCGCTTTTTTCGTTTACAGACTAGCTGACCCTGTAGTGCGCTGTTGTAGTTTACAGACTAGCTGACCCTGTAGATGCTATGTGTTAGTTTAGAGACTAGCTGACCTGTAGGGCGATGTTGGAATTTAGAGACTAGCTGACCTGTAGGCGTGTTGTATTTTAAGACTAGGACCCTGTAGTGGCTGTTGTAGTTTAGAGACTAGCTGACCTGTAGATGACGTGTTGTAGTTTAGAGACTAGCTTGACCTGTAGAACGCTCTTGTAGTTTAGGACTAGCTGACCCTGTAGATGCGCCTGTGTAGTTTAGAGACGCTGACCCTGTAGAGCGACTGTTGTTGTAGTTTAGAGACTGCAGACCTGTAGCTGCTGTTGTAATTTAGAGACTAGCTGACCTGTAGAACGCTGTTGTATTTAGAGACTTCAGACCTGTAGACGCGACTGTTGTAGCTTAGTTAGAGACTAGCTACCCTGTAGAACGAGCTGTTGTAGTTTAGAGACTAGCTGACCCTGTAGACATGCTATTGTAGTTTAGAGACTAGCTGACCCTGTAGACATGCTGTTGAGTTTTAGAGACTAGCTGACCCTGTTAGAAGTGCTTTTGTAGTTTAGAGACTAGCTGACCTGTTAGACGCGTGTAGTTTAGGACTAGCTGACGCTTTAGACGTGTATTGTAGTTTAGAGACATAAGCTGACCCTGAGACGCGCGTGTAGTTTAGAGACTAGCTGACTGTAGACGCGCTGTTGTAGTTTAGAGACAGCTAACCTGTAGATGCGATTGTAGTTTTAGACTAGCTGACCCTGTAGATTGCGCTGTTGTAGGTTAGAGATAGCTGACCCTGTAGATGCGCTGTTGTATTTAGAGACTAGCTACCCTGTAGGCGTGTTGTAGATTTAGAGACTAGCTGACCCTGTAGTGCGCTGTGTAGTTTAGAGACTAGCTGACCCTGTTGATGCGCTGTGTAGTTTAGAGACTAGCTCGACCCTGTAGATGCGCTGTTGTAGTTTGGTAGAGACTGGTGACCCTGTAGGCTGCGTTGTAGTTTAGACTAGCGACCCTGTAGATCGCTGTTGTAGTTTAGAGACTCTAACCCTGTAGACGGCTGTTGTAGCTTACGAGCATGAGCCTGCTAGACGGCTGTTGTGTTTAGAGACTAGCTGACCCTTAGACAGTGCTATTGTAGTTTAAGAACTAGCTGACCCTCTAGACGCTGATTGCTAGTTTAGAGATAGCTGACCTGTCGAAGTGCTGATTGCTAGTTTAGAGACTAGCTGACCCTGCTAGACACGGTTGTAGTTTAGAGACTAGCTGACCTCTTAGAGGTGCTATTGTTGTTTAGAGATATGCTGAGCCTGCTGAGCGCTTTGTCGTTTAGAGACTAGCTGACCTCTCTAGACGTGCTTTTGTAGTTTAGAGACTAGTGACCTGTAGACGGCTATTGTAGTTTAGAGACTAGCTGACCTTTTTAGAGACGCCTCGATCATGTAGTTTAGCAGACTAGCTGACCATTGGAGATGCGCGTTGTAGTTTAGGATAGCTCAAACCTTTTAGATGCTGCTATTGTAGTTTAGAGATATGACTGACCGCTGTTTAGACGCGCTTTTGTAGTTGATAGAGACTAGCTGACCCTACTAGAACACGGCTATTGTAGTTTAGAGGACTGACTGAACCTCTAGCGCACTGTGTAGTTTAGAGATTAGTGACCTTAGAGCGATGCGCTGTTGTACTTTGAGAGACTAGCTGACCCTGAGGTCGCTGTTGTAGTTTAGAGACTAGCTGACCCTGTAATGCGTGTTGTTTTAGAGACAGCTGACCCTGTAGCTCGCTGTTGTAGTTTAGAGACTAGCTGACCCTGTAGACCTGTTGTAGTTGTTAGAGACTAGCTGACCCTTAGATGCTATTGTAGTTTAGAGGACTAGCTGACCCTGTAGACGGCTGTTGTAGTTTAGAGACTTAGCTGACCTCGTAGACGTGCTCATGTTGTAGTTTGAGATAGCTGAACCCTGTAGACGGCATGTTGTAGTTTAGAGACTAGCTGACCCTCTAGACGGCTAGTTGTAGTTTAGAGACTAGCTGACCTCGTAGACGTGCTTGTAGTTAGTTGAATGCTTGACCCTTCTAGAGTTGCTATTGTAGTTTAGAGACTACTGACCCTCTAGACGTGTTTGTAGTTTAGAGATAGCTGACCCTGTAGACCGCTCTTTGTAGTTATGAGACTAGCGCACCTTGTAGACACACTTGTAGTTTAGAGACTAGCTGACCCTGTAGACGCTTTGTAGTTTAGAGAACTAGCTTACCCTGTAGCACTGTTGTAGTTTAGAGACTAGCTGAACCTCTAGACGGCGATGTCAGTTTAGAGACTAGCACCTGTAGTACACTTTTGTAGTTTAGAGACGAGCTGACCCTCTAGACGTGCCTTGTTAGTTTAGAGATAGCTGACCCTTCTAGCGTGCTATTGTAGTTTAGAATAGTGACCCTATGTACAGTTGCTATGTAGTTAGAGACTAGCTGACCCTCTAGACTGCTATTGTAGTTTTTTAGAGACTAGCTGAACCTGTAGACGTGCTATTGTGTGATTTTTAAAGAGTATGCTGACTGTAGACTGCATTGTAGTTAGAGACTAGCCCCTTAGACTGCATTGTGTTTAGAGATGGCTGACCCTGTAGGCGCGCTGTTGTAGTTTAGAGACTAGCTGACCTGAGAAGTCTTTTAGCGTGACCCTGTTAGACACGCTTTGTAGTTTAGGACTTGCTGACCCTAGTAGACGCGCTGTTGTAGTTTAGAGACTAGCTGACCCCTGTAGACGCCACTGTTTGTAGTTTAGAGACTAGCTGACCCTTAGAGCCTTTGTGTTAGAGCTAGCTGACCCTGTAGAGCTGTTGTATTTTAGAGACTATGCTGACCCTGTAGACCACTGTTGTAGTTTAGAGACTAGCTGACCCTGTAGACACACGTATTGTAGTTTAGAGACTAGCGACCCGTAGATGAGACACGCAGTTGTAGTTTAGAGACTAGCTGACCTGTATGACCACACACTGGTTGTAGTTTAGAGACTAGCTGACCCTGTAGACACGCATGTGTAGTTTAGAGACTAGCTGACCCTGTAGACGCCGTCGTTGTAGTTTAGAGACTAGCTGACCCTGTAGAACGCTGTTGTAGTTTAGAAGACTAGCTGACCCCTTAGACGACTGTTGTAGTTAGAGCTAGCTGACCCTGTAGAGCGCTGTTGTAGTTTAGAGACTAGCTGACCCTGTAGATGTGCTCTTGTATTTAGAGACTTCGACCCTGTAGACGCACTGTTGTAGTTTAGAGAACTAGCTGACCTGTGCTAGACCATGTGTAGTTTAGAGACAGCTGACCGTAGACATCAGTTGTAGTTTAGAGACTAGCTGACCCTCTAGACACAATCTGTTGTAGTTTAGAGACAGCTGACCCTGTAGACACGCTGGTTGTAGTTTCAGATGACTAGCTGACCCGGACGCTGAGTACTGCCACACGACTGTTGGTAGTTAGAGACTAGATGACACTTGTAGACGGCGATGTTGTAGATTTAGAGACTACTGCCTAGATCTGCACAAGTGTGACTGCAGACCGCCACTGTTGTAGTTTAGCTAGACTAGCTGTTAACCCTGTAGACACAGCTTTTGTAGTTTAGAGACAGGTGACCTGTAGGACAGCGCGGTGTGTAGTTTAGAGACTAGCTGACCTGTAGACAGTGCTGTTAGTTAGACTGCTGACCCTGTAGACCTGCTTGTGTAGTTTAGGAGGACTAGCTGAACCTGTAGAAAGTGCTAGTGGTTTAGAGAATAGCTGACCCTGTAGAAGCGCTGTTGTAGTTTAGAGACTAGCTGACCTCCCTTTTGTAGAGCTGCGATGTTGTAGTTTAGAGACTAGCTGACCCTCTAGCACTGCTATGTAGTTTAGAGACTAGCTGACCTGTAGAAGCGCTTGTAGTTTAGAGATTAGCTGACCCTGTAGACTCGCTTTTGTAGTTTAGAGACTATGCTGACCCTGTAGACGCAGCTTTGTAGTTTAGAGACAGCTGACCCGGAGTACGCTGTTGAGGTTTAGAGACTAGCTGACCCGTAGAGCGCTGTTTGTAGGTTAGAGACTAGCTGACCCTTTAGTAGAACGTCACTGTTGTAGTTTAGAGACTAGCTGACCCTGTAGACGCACATGTTGTAGTTTAGAGACTAGCTGACCCTGTAGACACTGTAGTTGTAGTTTAGAGACTAGCTGACCCTGTAGACAGGCTTTGTTTGAGATAGTGACCTGTAGATCGCTGTTGTAGTTTAGAGACTAGCTGAGCTGTAGACAGGTGTTGTTGTTTAGAGACTAGCTGACCCTGGATACACGCAGTTTGTTAGAGGACTAGTAGCTTTACGGCTCTTGACCCTGTAGAACGCTGTATTGTAGTTTTAGAGGACTAGCTGCTTGATGATGATGAAACCTTGTTGACTAGGTTAAGACTAGATAGAAATAGTTTGTAGTTAGAGGAAGACCTTAGACAGATCATGTGTAGAGAGATATAGTAGAAAAGAGTGCTGTTAGTTTAGAGACTAGCTGGACCCTGATACGAGGGAAGACGCGCTGTTGTAGTTTTTTATTTTTGTAGTTTGGATGCTTTTGTACGTTGGTACTTTTGTAGTGTGTGTAGTAGCTAGCTACTGTAGAGATTCTAGAAGACTAAGCTGACCGTTGTTAGTGTTTAGCTCTGTAGACGCGCTATTGTAGTTTTGATTAGCAGTGATTTAGTTAGAGACTAGTGACCCTTTAGACGCTCTATGTAGTTGTAGAGACTAGCTGACCCTGTAGAAGTGTATTGTAGTTAGAGACTAGCTGACCCTGTAGGATGCGCGTGTGTTTAGAAGACTAGTTGACCTGTTAGATGCGGTTGTAGTTTAAGACTAGCTGACCCTGTAGAGCGCTGTTGTAGTTTAGAGACTAGCTGACCCTGTAGATGCGCGTTGGTTAGAGAATGTGACCCTGTAGGCGCGATGTCTGAATTTAGAGAACTAGCTGACCTCTGTAGACGTGTGTAGATGCGCCTGTTGATAGTTAGGATAGCGACCCTTGTAGACGCGTGTTTGTAGTTTACAGACTAGCTATGACCCGTAGGATGGATGTTGTAGTTTAGAGACTAGCTGTACCATGTAGACACAGCTCTTGTAGTTTTAGAGAGACTAGCTGGACCTGTAGAGGCGCTGTTGTAGGTAGGTTTAGAGACTAGCTGCCCTGTAGTGCGCTGTTGTAGTTTAGTGAGAGGACCGCTGACCCTGTAGGCGTGCTGTTGTATGTATTTAGAAGACTAAGCTGACTCCCTTGTAGATATGCTGTTTGTATTTAGAGACTTTCTAACCCGTAGACGCTGTGTTGTAGTTTAGAGAAGGAGCACTAGTACATGAAGCGTAAAGCTGTTGTAGTTTTAGAGACTAGCTGACTTGACCCTGTATGTAGACATGCTTATTGTAGTTTAGAGACTAGTGACCCTGTAGGACGCGATTGTAGTTTAGAGACAAGCTGACCCTGTAGAAGCTGCTGTTGTTAGTTAGAGACTAGCTGGACCCTGTAGAACGCGATGTGTAGTTTAGAGACTAGCTGACTGTTTAGACGTGCTATTGTAGTTTAGAGGACTATAGCGACCCTGCGAGCGCGCATGTTGTAGTTTAGAGACTAGCTGACCCTGTAGGACGCGCTTGTAGTTTAAGAGACAAGCTAACCCTCAGACGCGCTATGTAGTTTACAGGAGATAGCTGACCCTTTAGACTGCGCTGTTGTAGTTTAGAGACTAGCTGACCGCTGTAGATGCCGGCGCTGTTGTGTTATAGAGACTAGCTGACCCTGTAGGTGCGCTGTGTGTAACTTTAGAGACTGAGATGGCACTCTGTAGGTCAATGCGCTGGTAGGTTAGAGATAGGCCCTTGAAACCTGTGATGTGCTTTGATTTTTGTAGTTTAGAGGACACTAGCTGACCGCCTGTAGATGCGACTTGTTGTAGTTTAGTAGACCATTTGTTAGGACTGACTGTAGGCGGCTGTATGTAGTTTACGAGACTAGCTGACCCTGTAGAGCGCTGTTAGTTAGTAGAAGTTAGAGACTTTTGAACCTTGAGACGCGCGGTGTAGCCTAGAGACTAGCTGAGACTGTGCACGCTGTTGTTAGTTTAGAGACTAGCGACCTGTAGACATATGTTGTAGTTTTAGAGACAGCTGACCCTGTAGACAGCGATTGTCAGTTTAGAGACTAGGCCTTTACCCTGTAGAAGTGCTGTTGTGCAGTTTAGAGATAGCTGACCTGTAGACACGCTGTTGTAGCTAGTCTGTTTTTTAGAGACTAGCTGACGCTTTAGATGCTGCCTGATTGTAGTTTTAGAGACTAGATGACCCGGCAGACGCGCTGTTGTAGTTAGAGACTAGCTGACCCTTTGAGTGCTTTGTAGTTTAGAGACTAGCTGACCCGTAGACGCGCTTTGTAGTTTTAGAGACTATACTAGCGACCCTTTTAGACGCCTATTGAGTTTAGAGACTAGCTGACCCTTGTTGTAAGTGATGAAGCGCTGTTGTAGTTTAGAGACTAGCTAACCTTTAGATGCAGCATGTAGTGTTGAAATAGAGACCGCAGTTAGTAGACGACGCTATTGTAGTGAGGAGACTAGCTGACCACCTATGTAAGACACGCTATGTGAAGTTGTAGTTTTAGAGACTAGCTGAACCCTGTAGGCAGCACTGTTGTAGTTTAGAGATTAGCTGACCCTGTAGATGCGCTGTTGACTGCTGTTGTTGTACTTAATTTAGAGACTAAGCTGACGTGTAGGCTCGCTGTTGTAGTTTTTATTTAGGTTTAGAGACTAGTGACTGACCTGTAGATGCGTTGTTGTATTAGCTTTAGAGACTTAGTGAGACCTGTGCACCGCTGTTGTAGTTTAGAGACTAGCTGACCCTGTAGACACACTGTTGTATTAGAGACTAGCTGACCTGAACTCTACGATGTGCTGTTGTAGTTTTAGAGACTAGTGACCCCTGACGTGTGCTGATGTAGTTTAGGAGACTAGATGACCCTTTAGACAGCTTTGTAGTTAGAGATAGCTGACCCCTAGACGGCTGTGGTTAGTTTAGAGACTAGCTGACCACTCTAGACGTGCTTTGTAGTTTAGTAGTTTAGAGACGTGGCTGACCCTGTAGACGTGCCTTGCTATTGTATAGTTATAGACAGCTGACCCTATAGACTTGCTATTGTAGTTTAGAGACTAGCTGAACTCTAGACGTGAGTATGTAGTTTAGAGAGTATAGCGGACCATGTAGACAGCTTTGTAGTTTAGAGACTAGCTACCCTGTAGACAGCTATTGTAGTTTAGGACTAGCTGACCCTTTAGACCGTGCTATTGTAGGTTAGAGACTGAGCTAGACCCTTGAGCCACTATGTATTTTAGAGACTAGCTGACACTTAGACGTGCTATTGTAGTTTAGAGACTAGCTACCCTGTAGCACACTATTGTAGTTAGAGACTAGCTGACCCTGTAGACTGCCATTGTAGTTTAGAGAATAGCGGACCCTCCTGTAGCCGTTGCTATTGTAGTTTAGAGAGAGATAGCTGAACCCTGTAGACGTGCTATTGTAGTTTAGAGACTAGCTGACCCCTTAGACGTATGCTCATTGAGTTTAGAGACTTAGCTGACCCTTAGACGTGCTTTTGTATTTTACGGTGATGACCCCTGAGACATGCTTTTTTTTGTAGTTTAGAGACTAGCTGACCCTCTAGACGTGCAATGTAGTTTAGAGATTTTAGAGAGAGATGCTGGACCACCCTTAGGCGCGCTGTTGTAGTTTAGAGGACTAGCTGACCCGTAGACACGCTCTTGTAGTTTAGAGACAGCTGACCTGGTAGGACACGCTGCTTGTAGTTTAGGAGACTTGCTGACCCTGTAGACGCGCTGTTGTAGTTTAGAGACTAGCTGACCCCAGACGCACTGTTGTAGTTTGAGACTAGCTGACCCGGTAGGAGCGCTGTGTAGTTTAGAGACTAGCTGACCTGTAGATGTGCAGTTGTAATTTAGAGACTATCTGAGCCCTGTAGAATCTGTTGTGTTTAGAGACTAGCTGACCCTGTAGAACACGCTGTTGTACATTAGAGGACTAGGACCCTGGACCGCATTGTAGTTTAGAGAATAGCTGACCCGTAGAACAGCTGTTGTAGTTTAGAGGGACTAGCTGACCCTGCTAGACACGCAGTTGAGTTTAGAGACTAGCTGACCTTGAGACGCCTGGTTGTAGTTTAGAGACTAGCAGACCCGAGAGGCTTTGTTGTAGTTTAGGAGACTAGCTGACCCCGTAGACGCATGTGTAGTTTAGAGACTAGCTGACCCTGTAGATGCGCTGTTGTAGTTTAGAGACTAGCTGACCCTGTAGATGATGCTGTTTGTACTTAGAGACTACTGACCTGTAGACGCACTGTTGTAGTTTAGAGACTAGCTGACCCTGTAGGACGGAGTTGTAAGTTTAGAGACTAGCTGACCCTGTAGACACACTGTTGTAGTTTAGAGGAACTAGCTGACCCTGTAGAGACGTTGTTGTAGTTTAGAGCTAGTGACCTGGTAGACACGCTGTTGTAGTTTAGAGACTAGCTGACCCTGTAGACGCTGTTGTAGTTTAGAGACTAGCTGACCCTGTTAGCGCACTGTGTTGTAGTTAGAGACTAGCTGACCCTGTAGACGCTTTTTGTAGTAGAGACTAGCTGACTCTGTAGACGCGTTGTTTAGTTTAGGAGACTAGTGAGCCTGTAGAAGTGCGGTTGAGACTAGCTTGACCCTGTAGACTGCTATTGTAGTTTGAGACTAGCTGAAACCTGTAGAAGTGCTGTGCAGTTTAGAGACTAGCTGACCTTGTAGACACGCTGTTGTAGTTTAGAGACTGAGCTGACCCCTTTAGACGCGCTGTATTGTAGTTAGAGACTAGCTGACCCTTTAGCGCCTATTGTAGGTTAGGACGACTACGTGACCCGTAGAAGCGCTTTGTAGTTTAGAGACTAGCATGACCCTGTAGGACACGCTATTGTAGTTTAGAGACTGCTGACACCTGTAGACGCGTTTGTAGTTTAGAGGACTAGCTGACCCGTAGACGAACTGTTGAGTTTAGAGATAAGCGACCCTGTAGATCACGTATTGTAGTTTGAGACTAGCTGACCCTGTAGATGCGCTGTTGTGTTAGAACTGAGACCTGTAGATGCGCTGTTGTATTAGAGACTATGACCCTGTAGCGCCTGTTGTATTTGAGACTAGCTGGACCCTGGAGGTAGCCCTGTTGTAGTTTAGAGACTAGCTGACCCTTGTAGACACGCGTTGTAGTTTAGAGACTAGCGTGACCCCTGTTAGAAGTGTATTGTAGTTTAGAGACTAGCGACCCTAGACACGCTGTTGTAGTTTAGAGACCTAGCTGACCCTGTAGACGCGCTGTTGTAGTTTAGAGACTAGCTGACCCTGTAGACGCGACTGTGTAGTTTAGAGACATGCACCTGTAGACTGCACGTTGTAGTTTAGAGATAGCTGACCCTGTATGACGCACTGTGAGTTTAGGAACTGAGCGTGACCGCTTAGACACAGTGTGTAGGTTTTAGAGACTAGCTGACCTGTAGACACGCTTTGTAGTTTAGAGACTAGTGACTCTGTAGACGCGCTGTTGTAGTTTAGAGACTAGTGAGCCTGTAGAGTGGCTGTTGGTTTAGGACTAGCGACCCTGTACACGCGTTGTACTTTAGAGACTAGCTGACCCGTAGACCTGCTATTGTAGTTTAGAGACTAGCTGAACGCTGTAGAAGTGCTTGCTGGCTAGTTTAGAGAACTAGCTGAGCCCTGTAGACGCGCTGTTGTAGTTTGAGAGGGACTGAGCGACCTGTAGACGCGACTATTGTAGTTTTAGAGACTAGCTGACCCTTTAGACACTGTATTTAGTTAGAGATAGCTGACCTGTAGAAGTGCTGATTGAAGTTAGAGACTAGATGACCCTGTAGGCATGCGATGTTGTAGTTTAGAGACTAGCTGACCCTGTAGATGCGCTGTTGTAGTTTAGACGACTAGCTGACCCGTAGATGCGTAGTTGTAGTTAGAGACTAGCTGACCCTGTAGGGCAGCTGTTGTATTTAGGACTAGCTGACCCTCTAGATGCGTGTTGTAGGTTACAGACTAGCTTGACCTGTAGACGTGCGCTGTTGTAGTTTAGAGGACTAACTGACCCTTAGATGCGATGTGGTAGTTTAGAGATAGCTGACCCGTAGAAGTGCTTTGTAGTTTTAGAGACTAGCTGACCCTTAGATGCGTGTTGTAGTTTAGAGAATAGCTGACCCTCTAGATCGCTATTGTAGTTTAGAGACTAGCTGACCCTTAGACGTGCTGTTGTAGTTTAGAGACTAGCTGACCCTGTAGGCGCTCGCTGTTGTAGTTTAGAAGATAGCTGACCCTGTAGACACGCTTGTAGTTTAGAGACAGCTGACCAGTAGATGCGTGTTTGTAGTTTAGGACTTCTAAACCCTGTAGGCGTGCTGTTGTAATTAGAGACTAGCTGACCCTGTAGTACGATGTTGTATTTTAGAGACTCTACCGTAGACGTGCTGTTGTAGTTAGAGATAGCTGAGACCTGAGACGCGTGTGTAGTTTAGAGGACTAGCTCTGACCCTGTAGACAGGCTATTGTAGTTTAGTTTAGAGACTAGCTGACCCTGTAGACATGCGATTGCAGTTTAGAGACTAGCTGACCTGGTAGAAGTGCTGTTGCAGTTAGAGGACTAGTGACCCTGGTGAGACGACGCTTGTTGTAGTTAGAGACTAGCTGACCGCTTAGACGTGCTTTGTAGTTTAGAGACTGTGACCCCTGAGACGCGCGTTGTAGTTTAGAGACTAGCTGACCCTGTACGACGCGCTTGTGTAGTTGAGACTGACCCTGTAGAGGCTTTGTAGTTTAGAGATAGCTGACCCTGAATCGTTGGTAGTTTAGAGACTAGCTGACCCCTGTAAGAGAGTGACTTTATGTAGAAGATTTGAGACTAGCTGACCCTGTGACGATGCGCGTGTTGTGTTTCCACTGCTGACCCTGTTAGTTATGCGCGGTTTGTAGTTAGGAAAGCTACCCTGAGATGCGCTGTTGAGTTTAGAGACTAGCTGACTCCTGTAGCCCGTGCGTGTTGTAATTTAGAGACTAGCTGGACCCTGTAGATGCGCTGTTGTAGTTTAGAGACTAGCTGACCCTGTAGATGCGCTGTTGTAGTTTAGAGACTAGCTGACCCTGTAGATGCGCTGTTGTAGTTTAGAGACTAGCTGACCCTGTAGACGTGTTGTGTTGTAGTTTACAGGACTAGCTGACAACTGTAGACAGCCTGTTGTAGTTTAGAGACTTTCTAACCCTGTAGAGCGCGTGTAGTTAGAGATAGCTGACCTGTAGAAGCGCGTGTTGTGGTTTAGAGACTAGCTGACCCTGTAGACATGCTATTGTAAGTTTTTAGGAGACTAGCTGACCCTGTATAGACTGGCGTGAGTTTAGAGACTAGCTACCCTGTAGACAGCTGTTGAGTTTAGGAGACTAAGCGGACCTTGTAGAGCACGCGTGTAGTTTAGAGATGTAAGCTGACCGCTTGTAGACGTGCTATTGTAGTTTAGAGACTAGCTGAACCTAGACGCGCTGTTGTAGTTAGAGACTAGCTGACCTGTAGAGCGGCTTTGTAGTTTAGAGACTAGCTGACCTTGTAGACGCGCTATTGTAGTTTAGAGACTAGCTGACCTTTTAGACGCTCTATTGTAGTTTAGAGACTAGCTGACCCTGTAGATGCGCTGTTGTAGTTTAGAGACTAGTGACCCTGTAGAGGCTGTTCTGTAGTTTAGAGACAGTGACCCGTGTAGAGCGTGTTGTAGTTTTAGAGACTAGCTGACCCTAGATGCGCTTGTAGTTTAGAGAATAGCTGACCGCGTAGACGCGCTATTGTAGTTTAGAGACTAGCTGACCCTATAGACACGCTATTGTAGTTTAGAGACTAGCTAACCCTGTAGGCGCACTGTTGTAATTTAGAGATTAGCTGACCCTGTAGATGCGCTGTTGTACTTTAGAGACTAGCTGACCCTGTAGGCTCGCTGTTGTAGTTTAGAGACTAGCTGACCCTGTATAGACGCTGTTGTATTAGAGACTAGCGACCCTTGAGACGGCTGTGTTGTAGTAGAGACTAGCTGACCTGTAGACACGTGTTGTATGTTAGAGACTAGCTGACCCTGTAGACGTTGCTTTGTAGTTTAGAGACTAGCTGACCTCTAGACGTGCTTTGTAGTTTAGAGAATAGCTGACCCTCTAGACGTGCTATTGTAGTTTAGAGACTAGCTGACCCTTAGACGGCTATTGTAGTTTAGAGATAGCTGACCCTCTAGACGTGCTATTGTAGTTTAGAGACTAGCTGACCCTCTAGACGTGCTATTGTCGTTAAGAGACTAGCTGACCACTCTAGACGTGCTATTGTAGTTTAGAGAATAGCTCACCCTCTGTAGTCACACTATTGTAGTTGTGAGACTAGCTGACCCTCTAGACGTGCTATTGTAGTTTAGAGACAGCTACACCCTGTAGTCACACATCTTAGTTCTAGAGACTAGCTGACCTTCTAACGTGCCATTGTAGTTAGAGATTAGCTGACCCTCTAGACGTGCTATTTGAGTTTAGAGCTAGCTGACCCTCTGACGTGATATGTAGTTTAGAGACTAGTGACCGCTCTAGGACGTGCTATTGTAGTTTAGAGACTAGCTGACCCTCTAGAGTGCTTTTGTGTTTAGCAGACTAGCTGACCCTGTAGACATGCTTGTAGTTTAGAGACTAGCTGACCCTGAGACCGTGCATGTAGTTTAGAGATTAGCTGACCCTCTAGAAGTGCATTTGTAGTTTAGAGATTAGCTGACCCTCTAGACGTGCCTTGTAGTTTAGAGATTAGCTGACCCTCTAGACGTGCTATTGTAGTTTAGGAGATAGCGGACCCTCTAGACGTGCATTGTAGTTTAGAGATTAGCTGACCCTGTAGACAGTGCTATTGTAGTTTAGAGATTAGCTGACCCTGTAGACGTGCTATGTAGTTTAGAGACTAGCTGACCTCTAGACGTGCTATTGTAGTTTAGAGATTAGCGGACCCTCGTAGAGTGCTATTGTAGTTTGAGGACTAGCTGACCCTCTAGACGTGCTATTGTAGTTTAGAGATAGCTCCCTGTAGTCACCTATTGTAGTTTAGAGACTAGCTGACCCTGTAGACAGTGCTATTGTAGTTTAGAGACTAGCTACCCTGTAGTCACACTATGTAGTTAGAGACTAGCTGACCCTAGACGGCCATATTGTAGTTTAGAGATTAGGGACCCTTTAGCGTGCTATTGTAGTATTGAGAGATTAGGCTGAACCCTCTAGACGCTATTGTAGTTTAGAGATAGCTGACTCTTAGACGTTGCTATTGTAGTTTAGAGATTAGCTGACCCTCTAGACGTGACTTTTGTAGTTTTAGCAGGACTAGCTGACCGATGTAGGAATCTATTGTAGTTTGAGACTAGCTCACCATCTAGCGAACACTATCGTAAGTTTAAGAGATTAGCTGACCCTCTAGACGTTGCTATTGTTTATTGTATTTTAGAGATGAGCTGACCCTCTAGACTGCTATTGAGTTTAGAGGTTAGCTGACCCTCTAGACGTGCTATTGTAGTTTAGAGACTAAAATACAATCTCTAAACTACAAAAGCATGTCTACAGGGTCAGCTAATCTCTAAACTACAATAGCACGTCTAGAGGGTCAGCTAGTCTCTAAACTACAATAGCACGTCTAGAGGGTCAGCTAATCTCTAAACTACAATAGCACGTCTAGTGCTGTTGTACGTTTAGAGACTAGCTGACCTGTAGGCGCACTGTTTGTAAGTTTAGAGACTAGTGACCCTGTAGGCCGCGGTTTGTGTTAGAGACTAGCTGACCCTGTAGACCGCTCTTGTAGTTTAGAGACTGCTGACCCTGTAGAACGTGCTGTGTAGTTTAGAGACTAGCTGACCCTGTAGGCGCGCTTTTTGTAGTTTAGAGACTAGCTGACCCTGTAGACACGCTCTGTGTAGTTTAGAGAGATCTTGCTACCCTGTAGAACGCCTGTTTGTTTAGAGACTATGCTGACCTGACGGACCCGTGAGCCCTGTTGTAGTTTGAGACTAGCTGACCCTAGACACGCTATTGTAGTTTGGAGACTAGCTGACCCTGTAGAGCGCTGTTGTAGTTTTAGAGACGAGCTGACCCTGTAGATGCGCTGTTGTACTTTAGAGACTATCTGACCCTTTAACGCACTGTTGTAGTTTAGAACTACTGACCCTGTAGACCACTGTGTTGTAGTTAGAGACTTGCTGACCCTGTAACGCGCTGTGTTGTTTTAAGAGACTAGCTGACCCCGTAGACCACTGTTTGTAGTTTAGGACTATGCTGACCCTGTAGATGCGCTGTTGTTGTTTAGAACTAGCTGACCCTGTAGCGCTGTTGTAGTTTAGAGACTATGCTGACCCTGTAGACGTCTTTGTAGTTTAGAGACTAGTTGACCCGGTAACACGCAGTTGTAGTTTAGAGACTAGCTGACCCTGTAGACGACGCTTGTTGTGTTGAGACCTACTGAACAGACCTGTAGATGTGCGATTGTAGTTAAGAGACTAGCTGACCCTGTAGACGCGCTGTTGAGTTTAGAGACTAGCTGACCCTGTAGATGCGCGATTGTAGTTTAAGAGACTAGCTGACCCTTTAGAACGCGCTTTGTAGTTTAGAGATAGCTGACCCGCTAGACGCGCTTTGTAGTTTAGAGACTAGCTGACCCTTAGACACGTTATTGTAGTTTAGAGACTAGCTGACCCTTAGAGCCGCTTGTTTGTAGTTTAGAAACTAGCTGACCCTATAGACACGCTATGTAGTTTTGAAGACTAGCTGACCCTGTAGATGCGCTGTTGTAGTTTAGAGACTAGCTGATCCTGTAGATGCGCTGTTGTACTTTAGAGACTAGCTGACCCTGTAGGCGCGCTGCTATAGTTTAGAAACTAGCTGACCCTGTAGACACGCTCTTGTAGTTTAGAGATTGCTGACCCTGTAGAACGCTGTGGTTGTAGTTGTGAGACTAGCTGACCCCGTAGACGCACTGTGTAGTTTAGAGACTAGCTGACCCTAGACACGCTATTGTCGTTTGAGACTAGCTGACCTTAGATGCTCTGTTGTAGTTAGGAACTAGCTGACCCCTGTAGATGCGCTGTTGTACTTTAGAGACTAGTCTGACCCTGTAGACCACGTTTTAGTTAAGACTAGCTAGCTGACCCGTAGACACACTGTTGTATTTAGAGACTAGCTGACCCTGTAGAGCGCTGTTGTAGTTTAGAGACTAGCTGACCCTGTAAGCGCTGTTGTAGTTTAGAGACTAGCTGACCCTGTAGATACGCTGTTTGTATTTTAGAGACTAGCTGACCCTGTGAAGGCTGTTGTAGTTTAGAGACTAGCTGACCCTGTAGACACGCTGTTTTAGTTAGAGAGACTAGCTACCCTGTAGACACGCTCTTGTAGTTTAGAGACTGCTGACCCTGTAGACGCTCTATTGTAGTTTAGAGACAGCTGACCCTGTAGAACGTGCTATTGTAGTTTAGAAACTAGCTACCCTGTAGACGTGCTATTGTAGTTTGAGACTAGCTGACCCTGTAGACCGCTATTGTATTTTAGAGACTAGCTGACCCTTACGGCTATTGTAGTTTAGAGACTAGCTGACCCTGTAACGTGCTATTGTATTTTAGAGACTAGCTGCCCCTGTAGACCGAGCTATTGTCTTTTAGATGACTAGCTGACCCTTAGACACTGTTGTATTTAGAGACTACTGACCCTTTAGACACACTGTTGTAGTTTGGGAGAGACTAGCTGACCCTATAGACTCGCTGTTGTAGTTTAGAGGAACCTAGCTGACCCTGTAGAGCGCAAATTGTAGTTTAGAGAACTAGCTGACCCTTTATGAACGCTCTAACTCACTGTGTAGTTTTGAGAATAGCTGACTTGACCGCTGAAGACGCGCTAATTGTAGTTTTATAAGACTAGCTGACCCTTAGACACGTTATTGTATTTTAGAGACTAGCTGACCCTTTAGAACGACGCACTGTTGTATTTATTAGAGACTAGCTGACCCTTAGACAAAAAAAAAACTCTATTGTGTTTTGAGACTAGCTGACCGCTAGATAGCGCTGTTGAGTTTAGAGACTATACTGACCCTGTAATGCGCTGTTTGTGTACTTTAGAGACACTATTTGCTGACTCTGTAGTAACACCGCAGTTGTAGTTACAGAGACTAGCTGACCCTTGTAGAGGTTAGTGCTGAGTAGTGTTAGTTTAGAGACTAGCTGACCCTGTAGGCCGCGCTGTTTAGTTTAGAGACTAGCGTCGTAGAGACTCGCTTGTAGTTTACAGACTACCAGACCCAATTCAGCGGTAGTCAGACCAGCCACCTCTGTAATGTAGTGTGTAGTAGGTAGATAGCTCTGTTGACCCGCCTTGTAGTTAAAACACGACCTGTAGCGCGTTGTATTTTTTAGAGACTAAGCTGGACCCCTGGTAAGAAGTGGTTGCTGGGTGGAAGTTTTAGAGACTACTAAGCTTAGCTGTGATCTTGATAGCTGGACCCTGTGGTGCTCTGTGCGCTGTTTTTGTATTTTAGAGCTAGCTGGACATTTATAGCTGTAACCCTGGTACAACCAACCAAACCAACAAACAACTCCTTTTCCTTGTGAGTTTAGAGAGACTAGCTGACCCTGGAGACAAACCTGTAGAACAAAAACGCAGTTGTAGTTTAGAGACTTAGCTGGACCCACCCTGTAGACCCCATAAGACAAAACAAAAGACCAAGACAAACGCAGGTTGTCGTTTTCGCCGCGCGCCTCGCTGCCCCTCCGACGCTGGGCCCCTCTCGCTGCGCTTGCTGCCTACCCTTCTCGCTGCGCCCCCCCTGTCGGGCGGCCCCACCGCGCTGTTGTCGTTTCGGCTCCCTTCTCGCCTCATCCGCTTGCCTTGCACCCCGCCACCCGCCCCTCGCTGCCCCCGTTCCGCCCCCGCGGCCCGCAGGCCGCCCCACCGCGGCCTTCCCTTAGCTATTGTAAGTTTTGAGACTGGAGCTGACCCTGTAGATGCGCTGTTTTGTAGTTTAGGTAGTAGACAGACATAGCCTGACCCTGTAAGGAGGCCCCGCCTGGTTGTAGTTTAGAGCGAGACTAGCTTACCCTGTAGACCAGACACAAACACCAACACAAACAACAAACAAACAGACCCGCTTCTTGTAGTTTAGTAGAGACTTGCTTTTGCCTTTTTGCTTTTTGCTGACCACCCACCTTTAATGATGCGAAATGCGCTGTTGTAGTTTTTTGATATACTTTGAAACTAGTTACCGCCCTGTATAACGCACTGTTGTATTTTAGAGTACTAAGCTACTAGCTGACCCTATAGAAAGACAACTCTAATGTATTTTATGACGAAGCTGGAACCCCTGTAGATGTGCGCTGGTTTCTTTAGAAGACTTTAGCTGCCACCCTGTAAGATGAGAATGATGTCGCTGTTGTAGTTTTATTAGTAGAGCTATCTGTAAGCTGACCTTGTGACGCACTTTGTGTTTAGTTTAGAGTAAGAGACGAGTGACCCGGTAGACACCAACTGACTGTTTAGTTTAGAGACTAAACTAGCTTTGACGACCCTGTCCCCTGTAGACAAACGCAGAGTTTAGTTAGAGAACTAGACTAGCTGACCCTGTAATAATTGCTGGGTTGTAATTTAGAAGACTGCGGACCCTGTAGCACGCTCTTGTAGTTTTAGAGGAAGGAGACTTTTGCTAACTTGATAGTATAGAGGTAGGAGACTTTTGCTGACCCTGTAGACCGCGCTGTTAGTAGTTTAGAGAGTACAAAGCTACCCTTTAGACAATTACGGGCGCAAAGCAAACACTGTTGTATTTTAGAGAGACTAGCTTAGCTCTGAACCCTATAGACAAAAAAAAACCAACCGATAGACCAAACCAAAAAAACGCTACAATTGTAGTTTTTGAGACTAGCTGTTGGTACTCTTTAGAGAGAAGACTCTCTGACCCTGTAGAACGCACGGTTGTAGTTTAGAGATAGAGGAGACTAGCTGACCCTGTAGTTTTAACAGACCTATATCTGTCTAGCTTTTGACCCTGTAATGCGCTGGGGTTGTCATGTAGAGACTATGCCTGACCCTTTAGATGCGCTGTTGTATTTACAGACTAAACTAACTATAGCTGACCCTGTACAGATGCTCTGTTGTAGTTTATAGACGTATGCTTACCCTGTAGAATATTAGATATGCGCCTGGTTGTAGTTTAAGAGACTAGCTGACCCAGCTAGCTTATCTGATGTTACCTGCCGAGACCCCTGTATAAATTCTGATGTGTTATTTTAGAGACGAGCCTGACCCACCCTGTAAGGGAGAAAGGCGCAGGCTCTGGGCCGCGCGCTGTTGGCGCTGGGTTGTAATTTTAGAGACTAGCTGACCCTTAGCCACAACACAACACCAAACTCGCTGGTCGTTTAGAGACTTTGCTGACACGACCCTGTAGACCTGCGGCTCTTTGGTGTTTAAGAGACTAGCTGACCCCTGTAAGACGCCAACACTGTTTGTAGTTTTAAAGAGACTAGCTGACCCTGTAGACGCTCTGTTGTCCGTTTGAGAAACTAGCTGAGCTTGCCCCTGTAGACACGCTTTGGTTTGTAGTTTAGAGACTACTGACTCTGTAACGCTCGAACTGTTGTGGTTTCGAGAACTTAAGCTGGCCTGTAGAGAGTGCGGTGGGTGCTTCTGGTTTGTTTGTTTTAGAGACTGACTGACCCGGTAGACACACACGCTTTTGTAGTTTTAGAGACTACTGCGACCTCTGTAAACTGCTAAGTATTATTTAAGATACTAGTTTAACCCTGTAAGAGTAGACACGGCATTTTGTATTTTTTTAGATACTAGCTGACACTGTCATCGGTGCTGTTGTAGTTTAGTAGTAGAGCCTAGCTGAACCCTGTTTAAAGATGCGGCGATTTTATTTAGAGACTAGCTGTAGCTTACCCCTGTAGTAAACCTGTCGATAGCTGACCCTGTAAATAAGACCAAGCTGGACCCCTGTAAGACGCCTGTTTGTAGTTTAAGTTAGAGACTAGCTTGAAGCTGACCCTGTACAGATGCGCGATTTTTACGTTTTAAGACCGAAGCTGACCCTTTAGAGAACTTTAAGATTCGGACGCTCTAAAATTGTAGTTTATAGAAGATCTTGACCAGCTGACCGCGTAGGCGTCTCGCTATGTAGTTAGAGACATAGATGACCCCTATAGACACCATAAAAACGTTCTTTGTTAGTTTTAGCTACTAGCTTGGATATCTGTGACTGACCCTTTTACAGACTCGCTGCTCTTCTCCGCTGTTGTATTTAAGACTCGCTGACCCTATATACACGCTTATTTGTGGTTTGAACTGCTGACCTGGAGAATCGCTGTTGTTAGTGTAGGAGACTAGCTGACCCTGTAGATGCGCTTTTGTACTTTAAAGCCTATCTACTCTGTAGACCAACATACACCACATCAACTGTTTTTTTTAGTTTAGAGACTAGTTTACCCCTGTAAGAAAGACAAACGCAGTTGGGTAGGTTTAAGCAAGACCTAGCTGCTTAAGAGACCTGAGCTGACCCTGTGAAGTGCTTGTTGTAAGTTAGAGACAGCTTGTACCCTGTACGCGCTGTTAATAGTTTCAGCGAAGACTAGCTGAACGAACCCCTGTAAAGACACGCCTTGTAGTTTAGAGGACTGGCCCGTTGCCGACCCGTAGACCGCGCTGGTTGTTAAGTTTAGAGACTAGCTGACCCAGTCCCGTAAGACCATTTCACTTCCCGGGGCGGGGGCCTGTTGCCTGTTTTGTTAGTTTAGAAGACTTGGCTCCTGTAGACAGACGCTATTGTAAAAGTTTTGGAGACTATCTGGACCCGTAGAAAATGCGCTGTTTTGTAACTTTAAGAGACTAACGACCCTGTTAGAACGGCACTGTTTGTGTTTAGAGAACTACTTGGACCCTGTAAAGACCAAACACTGTTTTAGTTTGAGAACTGCTGACCCTGTTAGAGAACATACGAAGAATAGCCTCCTTTTGTAGTTTAAGAGAACTATCTTACTCTGTCTTAGGCCGCTCTGTGTGTAGTTTAGAAGACCTAGCGACTAGCTGGGCCTTAGAAGTGCTGTTGTTTGGTTTTGAGAACTTAGCTGAGACCCTCGCCTGACCCTGTTGACCCACTCATTTTTAAGTTTAGAGGGAAACTAATAAAGCCGTTTTTTGTTTTTGTTTTTTTTAACCCTGTCATTAATAGCCCGTTGCTATCTTGTAGTTTAGAGACTAGTTTGACGCCTGTGACCGCAGTTTGTAGTTTAGAGACTTACTGACTGACGCCTGTTAGCACCCCGCGACCGCGCTGGTTGTAGTTTTATAAGTGAGAGAGATGATAGCTGACCCTGTCGAATTCGCGATTTGTAGTTTAGGCCTACTTATTACCACCTGGAGACCCACCGCGCTGGCGCGGGGTTGGGTAGTTAGGATTCTACAGGGTCAGCTAGTCTCTAAACTACAACAGCGAGCCTACAGGGTCAGCTAGTCTCTAAAGTACAACAGCGCATCTACAGGGTCAGCTATTGTGTGTTAGAGACTAGCTGACCTGTAGATGCGCTGTTGTACTTTAGAGACATCTGACTCTGTAGAACGCTGTTGTAGTTTAGGAGACTAGCTGACCTGTTGGACCACTGTTGTAGTTAGAGACTAGCTGACCCCTGTAGACACGCAGTTGTAGTTTAGAGACTAGCTGACCTGTAGACAGGCTGTGTAGTTTAGAGACTAGCTGACCCTGTAGACACGCTGTTGTAGTTTAGAGACTAGCTGACCCTGTAGACGCGCTGTTGTAGTTTAGAGACTAGCTGACCCTGTAGTTTGTAGCACGACGTGTTTGTAGTTTAGAGACTAGCTGACCCTGTAGACGCACTGTTTTGAGTTAGAGACTAGCTGACCCTGTAGACGCTATTGTAGTTTAGAGACTAGCTGACCTCTAGACGTGCCATTGTAGTTTAGAGACTAGCTGACCCTCTAGACGTGCTATTGTAGTTTAGAGATAGCTGACCCTCTGACTGTGCATTGTAGTTTAGAACTAGCTGACCCTCTAGACGTGTATTGTATTTAGAGACTAGCTGACCCTCTCTAGACGTGCTATTGTAGTTTAGAGACTAGCTCACCCTGTAGTCACACTATTGTAGTTTAGAGACGAGAAGTCAGTTCTGCAACCATAATAAGCCTGGAATTGCGTCCGGATATCTGCAGTGATCTGTCCCAATCACTAAGACTGTAGTAGATAGGTAAGTGGTGTAGGCAGATCAGAAAGAGGAGACTCCTAGGATATCTCAATTCAGCAATCTTTATTCACACATAACATGTTTCGGACCAGGGGTCCTTTCTCAAATGTCATTGTAGTTTAGAGATTAGCTGACCCTCTAGACGTGCTATTGTAGTTTAGAGACTAGCTGACCCTCTAGACGTGGTATTGTAGTTTGAGACTAGGCTACCTACAACAGCATGTCTACAGGGTCAGCTAGTCTCTAAACTACAACAGCGCGTCTACAGGCTCAGCTAGTCTCTAAGCTACAACAGCGCGTCTACAGGGTTAGAAAGTCTCTAAACTACAACAGCGCATCTACAGGGTCAGCTAGTCTGTAAACTACAACAGCACGCCTACAGGGTCAACAGGTCTCTAAACTACAACAGCGCATCTACAGGGTTAGCTAGTCTCTAAACTACAACAGCGCATCAACAGGGTCAGCTAGTCTCTAAACTACAACAGCGCACCTACAGGGCCAGCTAGTCTCTAAAACTACAATAGCGCGTCTACGCGGTCAGCTATTCTCTAAACTACAATAGCGCATCTAAAGGGTTAGCTAGTCTCTAAACTACAACAGCGCATCTACAGGGTCAGCTAGTCTCTAAACTACAATAGCACGTCTACAGGGTCCAGCTAATCTCTCAACACAATGGCACTTTAGAGGTCAGCTATCTCTAGACTAAAAATGTGTTGACTACAGGGTGATGAGTCTCTAAACTACAATAGCACGTCTAGAGGGTCAGCTAGTCCTCTACACTACATATGTTGACTACAGGGTGAGCTATTCTCTAACTACAGATTAGCACGTCTAGGTGGTCGATGCTAGTCTCTAATAACGACATAGCACGTCTAGAGGGTCCGCTATCCTCCTAAACTCATAGGCACGTCTAAGGGTCATGCTAATCTCAAAACGTAACAACATAGCACGTCTAGAGGTCATCTAGTCTCTAACTCATAGTCATCTAGTCCGTTCTCTAAACACATGCCGAGGTCAGCTATCTCTAAACTACAATAGCACGTCTAGAGGGTCACTAGTCTCTAACCTACAATCACGGTGCTCGAGGTCAGCTAGTCTCTACTAACAACAGCGTAGTCCTACCAGGGTCAGCTATCTCTAAGTACACAGCGAGCCTAACAGGGTCCTATTCTCTAAACTACAACAGAGCGGCACTACAGGGTCAGCTAGTCTCTAAACTACACGAGCGACTCACTCTAATACAAAGCGCATCTACAGTCAGCTAACCTCTAAATACACAGTGCGCTACAGGTCAGCTAGTCTCTAACTACAATAGCTTGTCTATAAGGGTCAGCTAGTCTTCTAAACTACAATGAGCGCGTCTACACGCTGTCAGCTTTCTCTAAACTACAAAAGCGCATCTAAGGTTAGCTAGTCGTCTACGAACTAAACTGCGCTCTACAGTCGCTGTCTCTAAACTACAAACAGCGCATCTACAGTGTCACTATCCACGTACTCACTCACATTGACCTGAGTAGTCTCTAAATCTACAACTAGAAGGTCTAAGGTCAGCTAGTCTCTAATACTCACAATAGATCGCGTCTAAAGGTCGTACAGCTTAGACTTTAAAACTGCTAACTACCAACACTCCGCTTCTTCACAAGGTCAAGTTCGAACACCCTCCAGGTCCAGTAGTCTCTAACTACAACAGCGCGGTCTGGGGTTCAGTAGTCTCTAAACTACAATACACGCTAAGCGTGCAGTTAGTCTCTAAACTACACCGTGTCTACAAGGTCAGCGTAGTCTCTAAACTGCACAGCAAACTTCTACAGTGTAACTAGTCTCTAAACTGTCAATCGCATGTCACACAAGGGTCGCTAGTCTCAACTAAAAAGCCTATGATTTTCAATAGCATTCACAGGGTCAGCTAGTCCTCTAATACGACACAGCGCGCCTACAGGCTCAGCAGTCTCTAATCTACAACATCCGCGTCTACAGGGTTTAGAAAGTCTCTAACTACAAACAGCGCATCTACAGTCAGCTAGTCCTGTAACTAAACACAAACACGCCTACAGGGTCACAGGTCTCTAAACACAACGCGCATCTACAGGTCAGCTAGTCTCTAAACTACAACAAGCGCATCTACAAGGGTCAGCTAGTCTCTAGAACTACAACAGCGCATCTACAGGTCGCGTAGTCTCTAAATTACAACACGCACCTACAGGGTCAGCTAGTTCTAAACTACAACACGCATCTCAGGGTAGCTTTCTCTAACTACAAAGCTCATCTACAGGGTCAGAGTCGAAACTACAACAGCGCATCACAGGGTCAGCTATCGAAACCACTCTTCTACAGGGCAGCTGTCTCTAAACCACCTAATGTCGTCAGCTAGTCTCTAAACGTACAAATAGCGCTCTAAGGTTAAGCCACTGTCCTGAAACTACAATAGCGCTCACAGGGTAGCTGTCTCTAAACTACAACACTGCGTCTGCAGGGCACTAGGTCTCTAAACTACAAAGCCGTCTATAGCGTCACTAGTCTCTACACTACAACACTGCGTAGCTGCTCCACAACGCGTCTACAAGTCAGTCCTCTAAACTGCAACGCCACTTCTACCATGTCAGCTAGTCTCTAAACTGCAATCGCTGTCTAACAGGTCAGCTAGTCCTAACTAAACTACAATAGCCTGTCTACAGGTCAGCTAGTCTCTAAACTACAACATACGCGTCTAGGCCAGTCTCATTATCTCAAGCTACAACAGCGTCGTCTACGGTTAGAAAGTCTCTAAAATACAACAGTCGTATCTACAAGGGTCCAGCTAGTCTCTAATTACAACAGCACGCCTACAGGGTTAGAAGTCCGCTAACTACAACACAGCGCCATCACAGGTCAGCTAGTCTCTAAACTACAGAGCGTGTCTACAGGTCAGCTATTCTCTAAACTACAACAGCCGCCTACAGGGTCGCTGTCTCTAAACTACAACAGCACTTCTAAACGGGGTCAGCTAGTCTCTAACTACACAGCGCATTCTAACGGGTCAGTTAGTTCTAAACACAACATCGCATCACAGGGTCAGCTAGTCCTCTAAAACTACAACAGCATTCTACAGGGTCAGCTAGTTCTACACGTTGCAAACTACCACAGCGCATCTATCAGGGTCAGTTAGTCCTCTAAACTACAACAGCGCATCTACAGGTCAGCTAGTCTGTTAACCTACAACACGCATCTACAGGTCAGCTAGTCTCCAAATACAACATCAGCGCCCTACAGGGTCATCTATTCTCTAACCTACCACTAGCGCATCTACAGTGGTCAGCTAGGCTCGTTAAACTACAACAGCGCATCTTACTAGGTCAGCTATCTGTCTGACTAAGCTATCCCCTATTTACAACACGCGCATCTACAAGGGTCATCTAGTCTCTAACTTCAATAGCACTTCTACATGGTCAGCTATTCTCTAAACTACAATAGAGTTGTCTAAAGGTCAGCTAGTCCCCTCTAAACTACACATAGTCGCGTCTACAGGTCAGCTCGTCTCTAACTACAACAGCGCGTCTACAGGGTCAGCTAGTTCCTCTAACTGCAACAGCACTTCTACCGTTCAGCTCATCTCTAAACTACAATACAGGTCTACACGGGTCGCTAGTCTCTAAAGTACAACGCCGTGTGTATACAGGGTCCCAGCTAGTTCCTAAAACAACAGCACTTCTACGCCACGGCTCAGCCTAGCCTCCACAACAGCGCTTCTACAGATGTCACCTAGTCCTAAACTACAAAAGGCGTGTCTACAGGGTCAGCTAGTCTCTAACCTACCACCAAACGTGTGCTAACGGTCAGCTAGTTCCAACTACAACAGGGCGTCTACAGTGGTCAGCTATCTCTAACCTACAACATGTGCGTCTACAGGTCCGCTATAGTCTCTAAAACTACAACAGTGCGCTACAGGGTCAGCTAGTCCCTCTAAACTACACAGTCGCGTCACAGGGTCAGTCTGTCTCTAAACTACAACAGCGTGTCCTAAGGGTCAGCTAGTCTCTAAACTACAATATCACTTCTACAGGGGTCCGCTAGTCTCTAACACAACTGCGTGTCTACAGGGTCAGCATAGTCTCTAAACTACCACAACAGTGTGTCTATACAGGGTCCTAGCTAGTCCTCTAAACTACAACAGTGCGCTATCGGGTCTGATAGTCTCATAATTACAACAGCGCATCTACAGGTTCAGCTATCTCTAACATAAACAGCGCATCTAACAGGGTCAGCTAGTCTCAAACTACAATACGTGTCTACAGGTCAGTTAATCTCTAAACTACAACAGTTGCGTCTAACGGGGTCAGCTAGTCTCTACACTACAACATCGCGTCTACATGGTCAGCAAGTCTCTCAACTACAAGAGCGTGTCCTACCGGTGTCATGCTAGTCTCTAACTACAAATAGCGCTTCTTACTGGGTCAAGGCTATCCCTACTACAATAGAGGGTCTAAAGGGTCAGCTAGTCGCTAACTCACATATAAGCGCGTCTAAAGGGGTCTAGCTCAGTCTCTAAACTACCAACAGCGTGTCTACAGGTCAGCTAGATCCTCTAAACTGCAACAGCACTTCTACAGGTTCAGCTAGTCTCTAAACTACAAACAGGGCTCACAGGGTCAAGCGTATCGTACAACGCACTTCTACAGGACTCACTAGTCTCCTAAACTACAACAAACGCGTTTCCCTACAGAGCACCTATCTCTTACCTACAAAAAGCGTTTCTACAGGGTCAGCTAGTCCTCTAAACTACCAACAGTGCTTGCTAACAGGTCAGCTAGTCTCTAAACTACGAACATTCCTCGCTCTACAGGGTCACTAGTCCCTCTAAACTTACAACAGCGTGTCTACCGGTCAGCTAGTGCTCTAAACTACAACATCGTTCTAGCAACGGGTCTCTATTCCTACTAACTACAACAGTGTGTCTACAGGGCAGCTAGTCTCTACTACAACTGCGTGTCCTACAGGGTCAGCTAGTCTCTAAACTACACAGTGCGTCTACAAGTGTCAGATAGTGCCCTCTAAGTACAACATCGCACATCTACAGGGTCAGCTAGTCTCTAACTACAACAGCGCAATCTCACAGGGTCAGCTAGTCCTCTCTCAGAACTACACACGTGCGTCTACGGGGTCAGCTAGTCTCTAAACTACAACAAGCGCTCTCACTGGGTCATCTAGTCTCTAAACTACAACAGCGCGTCTCATGGTCAGGCTAGTCTCTAAGCTCTAACTACAACTGCGTGGTCTACGGGTCAGCTAGTCTCTAAACTACAACAGTGTGTCTACAGGTCAGCTATTCTCTAAACTACACTGCGTGTCTACCAGGTCAGCTAGGTCCTCTAAACTACAACAGGTGTCTACAGGGTCAGCTAGTTCCTTAAACACAACAGTGTGTTCTACAGGGTCAGATAGTCTCTAAGATACAAGCTCCATCTACATGGTCAGCTAGTCTCTAAACTACAACAGCGCATCTACAGGTCAGCTAGTCTCTAAACTACAACATGCGTCTAGCGCGTGTCGCTATCTCTAAACTACAACATCGCGTCTACAGGGTCCGCAAGTCTCCTAAACTACAAGAGCCGTGCGTCTACCAGGGTCAGCTTCTCTAAACTACAAGAGCGTTGTCCACGGGTCCAGCTAGTCCTCTAAACTACCAACAGCGCGCCTAAGGGGTCATCCAATCTCTCTCAAAACTCTAACTACATTGGCAACGTCTAGAAGGGTCGCTAGTCTCGAACTACAAAAAAGCATGTCTACAGGGAGGGCTCACTCGTAAATCCAAAAGCACGTCAGAGGTCAGCTAGTCTCTAAACTGATCATAGCTAACTGCAGAAGGGTCATCTAGTCTCTAAACTACAATGCACCGTCTAGCAGTGTTTGCTAGCGTATCTCATCTCTAAACTACAATAGCAACGGCTATCTCTAAGAGTCCAGCTTAACTATCTCTAAACTACAATGTGCAATCTCTAGGGTCACCTAGTCTCTAAACTCTACAATAGTGTCCTCTCCGACTACAGGGTGAGCTAGTCCTAAACTACATAGCACGTCTAGAGTGCAGCTAGTCTCTATAAATACATAGTGTACATACAAGGGTGAGCTGAGTCTCTAAGTCTCTAAACTACAATAGCACGTCTAGAGGGTCAGCTATCCTTAAACTACAATAAGCTGTTACTACAGGGTGAACTAGTCTCTTAAAACTACAAAAGCCATGTCTACAGTGGTCCAGCTACTACTCTGCTAAAACTACATAGTCTACCACTTAGAGCCTTCCAGCTGTCTCTAAACTACAATACGCACAGTCCTAGTAGGGTTCAGCAATCTACTACTAACTACAATAGCATAGCACTGTCTAGAGGTTCAGCTACGTCTTCTCTAAACTACAATAGCACGTCTATAGGTGTCAGCTAGTCTCTAAACTGCTAATTACACACTTTAGCATCGCTCTAAGGGTCATGCTAATACTCTAACACTAACACTCTAGCAAGCTGTTCCAAAATGCATAGAGTGGTCACTAGTCTCTTAAAAACTACAAGTCTAGCAGCTCGTAGTCAGATCTCTCCTAGGTCAGCTAGTCTCTAATACCTACATATCACGTGTGTCTAGAGTCGGTCAGCTAGTCTCTAAACTAACAACATGTCGGCTCATTGTCTCCCCCGTTCTACCGACCACACGAGCACCCAGGTCTGCTAGTGCCTTTAAAGTACAACAACGCATCTACAGGTCTCAGCTAGTCTCTGAAACGAACACTAACAAACTACGAAAGGCCTACAGTCAGCTAGTCTCTAAAACTAGTACACAACAGCGTCATACACGATCTACGGGTTGCAGCTCACATCTTCTAGACCAATCACCAACAGTTCCGTCCTACTATGTGGTTTCATCTAGTCTCTTAAACTACATATCAGCGTGTCTATTAATAGGGGCAGCTAGTACCTCCTCACTACGAATTAGCGTCGTCTATACGCGGTCATCTACAGTTCTGCAACTCACATACGGCGCCCCCGTCATCTCCCACAACCGGTTAGCCAGTCTCTAAACACACAACAGCGCTCATACACTATCAAAAGGTCAGCTAGTCTCTAAACTCAATAGAGCGTCTAAAAGTTGGTCAGCTAAGTATACTCTAAAACTACAAATGAGCCTCTACAAGAAAACAAAGGTCAGCTTAGTCTCTCAAAAAAACTACAAAAGCACTGTCTAAAAGGGTCAGCTAGATCTCTACAACTACATCACAGCGCGTCTGCCGGTGTCCTAGTCTCTAAAACGTACAATAGTCACATCTAAACGTCAGCTACTCTCCTCAAGAAAACACTACCAACACGCGTGTCTACAAGGTCAGCTAGTCTCTTTAAACCTGCTACAACAGCACTTCTACAGGGAAGCTAGTCTCTAATCTGCAACATCGCATGTCTACAGGGGCAGCTTTGTCTCTAAACTACAACAGCATATGTCTACAGGGTCCGACTGTCTCTAAACAACAACAGCGGGTCTACTAGGTCTCAGCTTATGTCTTCTAGGCTACACCGCGCGCCTGCTACAGGGTTATAAAAGTCTCTAATCTTTACTCACTCAACAGCGCACTCTACAGGGTCACCTAGTACTCTGTTTATAACTACTACAAGCAACGCCTACAGTCGTCAACAGTTCTCTAACACAACACGCATCTCATGGGCTAGCCTTAGTCCTCTAAACTACAAAACAACAACGCATCACAGGGTTCAGGCGTCCAATAACAGGCGCACTACAGCCTAGTCTCTAAAAATTCCCCCTACAGTACTATCTTAAATACCAGCGCCATCTTTCAGCATATCTTACACTACCTAGCGCATTGTTTCTACAGGCAGCTCAGTTCCTCGTAACTACAACAGCGCACCAGCTGAGGGTTAGCGTTGTCCTCTTAACACTACACGCGCATCTACAGGGTTCAGCTATTCTCTAAACATACAACAGCTCGCAGTCTAGGGTCAGCTACCTGTCTCTAAACTACAAACGCCGTCTAAAGGTAGCTTGTCTCTAAACTATTCAAACAGCGTTCTCTACAAGGTCAGCTAGTCTCATAAGCTCACAACAGCAGGCACTCTACAGGGTCAACTATGTCCTCTAAACTCCAATACGCAACGTCCTAAGCGTCATCTATCTCTAAACACAATAAAGCTTTCTACAACGGCATGCTCAGCTAGCTCTAAACTACAACACTCGTCATACCTCAGCTGCTACTCAGCTGCTCCGCTGCCTTACTAACACACGCTAGGTAATCCTAAAAAGCTATCTACAAAGGGGGTGCTAGCTTCTAAATCGACAATTTACGCACGTCCTACATTGGGGCTCAGCCCAGTCCTCTAACACATAGCATTCTCAACTAGCGCAGCTAAGGTTCAGTCTAGTCCGGATAACTTACGCTATACAACAGCTTGCACTACTACGGTCTAAGAGACCTGCTACTCTCTAAGACTAAACAGCAGGCGTCTACGGGTTAACAAAGTCTCTAAGATACAACACGCATATCTACGGGTCAAGCTAGTCCTGTAAATACACACAACACGCATCTACAAGGGTCGCTAGGTCCTCTGAAACTACAACAGCCCTGGTCGCATCTACTCACGCACACCCCATCTACAGAGGTCCAGCTAGTTCTCTAAACTATCAGACACGCGTACAGGTACAATTTTTAAATCAGGATACAGTCGCTAGTCTGTAAACTACAACACAGCTCATAACCATGGGTCCAGCTAGTCTGTAACTACACACAGCCGCTATTCTAAAGGTCAGATTCCTTGTAACTTACAACAGCGCATCACTACAGGGTCAAGCTATCAGTCCTCTAACTTACAAAGCACTTCAGGCGCTATCCTCATTACATAGGGGTTAATCACTATCTCTATAAATCCTCTAATCTAAAATAAAGCGCGTCTATCTAACAGGTCAGCTGTCTGTCAAACTACACTACACGTCACAAACTACAAACAACTACAAATCAAAAAGCGGTCCTCTATCAGGGTACTAAGTTTAAACTCGCAACGCAATTCTCGTCTAGCTTATCTCTCTACTAGTCTTATATCTTCGTCAATCTACAGGGAATCATCTATCTCTTAACCTATCTACACAGTTTACAGGTTCAGTCTAGTTCCAAGCTATCATAAGTCTAAGGCTAGTCCAAACTACAATAGCGCGTCTACAGGGTCTAGCCGTAAAGCTACAGCTAACAGAAACAGCGTTACCAGGGTCAGCTGTCCTCTAAACACAACAAAACTCTCTACAGTTCAGCTAGTCTCTAAAACTACAAAGACAGCGTCTACATGAGTCACGACTATCCTCTAACGACAAAGCGCTGTATACAGGGGCAGCTAGTCTCATAAAACTACACACGTCGTGCTAGCAGGTCAGCTCAGTCGCTAAACTACAACAGTGCGTCTAAGGTCACTAGTCTCTAAACTACAACACATGTGCTTTCTAGCAGGTCAGCTCAGCTCTCCTACAAACAAGCCTCACCGGTGTGTCTCTAAAACACTCACAGCGCCCGGTGCAGCTAGTCTCTAAACTACAACAGGCGCGTCTACAGGGTCTGCCAATGCCTAACACCTGTCTTCAGGGTCACATCTCAAACTTACTGGCTTCACCAGGTCGCAGCTAGTCTCTAAACTACAAGAGTGGTCTCTAACGGTTCAGCCTAGTTCTCTTAAACTACAACAGTGCGCGTCTACCAAAAAGGGGTGTCAGCTAGTTTTCTCTAAACCTACTAACAGCGTTCTTCGCATACAGGGTCAGCGTATGTCTACTAACGGGGCAGCGCACTCCCTGCTCTCGGCTGTCGCAGGTTCCTAACTACTGTCAGTGTCTACAGCGCAGTCTACAACAGGACTTACAGATAGCAGTCTCTAACATGGCACCCGGCTCCTAGGTCACTCGTGGGCCTAAACTACAAAGCGTGTCTACGGGTTCAGTCGTAGTCTCTAAACTACAATAGCTGCGTCTACAGGTCAGCTAGTCTCTAACTACAACACGCTCTACAGGGTCATCTAGTCCCAACTGACAACATCTCTACAGTGTCAGCTAGTCTCTAAACTACAATAGCAGGTCTACAGGGTCAGCTAGTCGTACAACAGCACTTCTACAGGCTCAGCTAGTCTCTAAACTACAACAGCGCGTCTACAGAGTCACCTAGTCTCTAAACTACAAAAGCGTGTCTACAGGGTCAGCTAGTCTCTAAACTACAACAGTGCGTCTACAGGGTCAGCTAGTCTCTAAACTACAACAGCGTGTCTACAGGGTCAGCTAGTCTCTAAACTACAACAGCGGTCTACAGGGTCAGCTAGTCTCTAAACTACAACAGCGTGTCTACAGGGTCAGCTAGTCTCTAACTACAACCTGTGTCTACGGTCAGCTAGTCTCTAAACTACAACGCGGTCTCACAGGGTCAGCTAGTCTCTAAACTACAACAGTGTGTCTACAGGGTCAGCTAGTCTCTAAACTACAACAGTGCGTTTACAGGGTCAGATAGTCTCTAAAGTACAAAAGCACATCTACAGGGTCAGCTAGTCTCTAAACTACAACAGCGCATCTACAGGGTCAGCTAGTCTCTAAACTACAACAGTGCGTCTACGGGTCAGCTATGTCTCTACTACAACAGCGTACTCCTACGGGTCAGCTAGTCTCTAACTACAACAGCGCGTCTACAGGGTCAGCTAGTCTCTAAACTACAACTCGTGTCTACAGGGGTCAGCTAGTCTCTAAACTACAACAGTGTGGTCTACAGGGTCCCCTAGTCTCTAAACTACAACGGTCGGCTACAGGTGTCAGCTAGTCTCTAAACTACAACAGTGTGTCTACAGGGTCAGCTAGTCCTAACTAAACTACAAAGTGCGTCTACGGTCAGAATGTCCTCTAATACAAACATCACATCTACAGGGTCAGCTAGTCTCTAAACTACAATAGCGATCTAAGGGTCAGCTAGTCTCTAAACTACAAGTCGCGTCTACAGGGGTCAGCTAGTCTCTAAACTACAAAAGCCGTCTAAGGGTCAGCTATCTCTAAACTACAAGAGCGTGTCTAAGGTCAGCTAGTCTCTAAACTACAATGAGCGTGTCTACAGGGTCCTAGTCTCTAAACTACAATCAGCGCGCTACGGGTCAGCTCAATCTCTAAACTACAATCACTGTCTAACCAATAAACTCAAAAGCTGTCTACAGGGTCAGTCTACTCTTAAAAATACAAAGCACTTCTAAGGGTCAGCTAGTCTCTAAACTACAATAGCACGTCTAGAGGGTCAGCTAGTCTCAACTACAATAGCACGTCTAGAGGGTCAGCTAATCTAAACTACATAGCAGCGGCTAAGGGTCAGCTAATCTCTAAACTACAATGGCACGTCTAGAGGGTCAGCTAGTCTCTAAACTACAATCGTGGTACTACAGGGTAGCTAGTCTCTAAACTACATGCAGTCCTAGGGTCAGCTAGTCTCTAAACTACAACAGTGTGACTACAGGGTAGCTAGTCTCTAACTACAATAGCACGACTAGAGGGTCACTAGTCTCTAACTACAAAGTGTGTCTACAGGGTAACTATGTCTCTAAACTACAAAAGCGTCTACGGGTCAGCTATCTCTAAACGACAATAGCACGTCTAGAGGGTCAGCTAGTCTCTAAACTACAATAGCACGTCTAGCGGGTCAGCATCACTATACTTCAATATCACGTCCGAAGGGTCAGCTAGTCTCTAAACTACAATTAGCTACGTCTAGAGGTCAGCTAGTCTCTAAACTACCATGCACTCTAGAGGGTCGCTAGCTCTAAACTACAAAGCACGTCTAGAGGGTCAGCTAGTCTCTAAACTACACATAGGCACGTCTACGAGGGTCAGCTAGTCTCTAACACAATAGCACGTCTAAGGGTCAAGCTATCTCTAAACACAATAGCAGTCACAGGGTCAGCTGTCTCTAAACTACAACAGCGAGCTACAGGGTCAGCTAGTCTCTAAATACAACACGCTCTACAGGTCAGCTAGTCTCTAAACTACAACAGTGCGGCTACAGGGTCAGCTAGTCTCTAAATTACAACAGCGCTCTACAGGGTCAGCTATCTCTAATACAACAGTGCGTCCAGGGTAGCTAGTCTCTAAACTACAAGCGTGTCTTAGGGTCAGCTAGTCTCTCAATACAAATACGCTTCTACAGCGTCAGCTATTCTCTAAACTACAACATCGCATCAAAATTAGGGTAGCTAGTCTCTAAACTACAACACGCATCTACAGGGTCAGCTAGTCTCTAAACTACAAAGAGCGTCTAAAGGTCAGCTAGTCTCTAAACTAACAACAGCGCGTCTACAGTCAGCTAGTCTCAAACTACAAAAGCGTCGTCAAAGGTCAGCTAGTCTCTAAACTACAACAGCGCGTCCTCAGGTCAGCTAGTCTCTAAACTACAATAGCACATCTACAAGCGTCACGATTCTCAAACACACACACGTGTCTACACAGGTCCAGCTAGTCTCTAAACCTCAACAGCCTTCTACAGGTAAGCTAGTCTCTAAACTCAACGCATGTCTACAGGGTCAGCTGTTCTCTAAACTCACAACGCAGGTCTACAGGGTCAGCTAGTCTCTAAACTACAACAGCGCTCTACAGGTCAGCTAGTCTCTAACTACAACAGCGCTGTCTACAGGGTCTAGAAGTCTCTATACAACAGCGCTCTACAGGTCAGCTAGTCTTAAACTACAACACACGCCTACAGGTCAACCGTCTCTAAACTACACAGCGCTCTACGGGTAGCTAGTCCCTAAACTACACAGACGCTCTAACAGGGTCAGCTAGTCTCTAAACTACAACAGCGCACTACAGGGTCCAGCTAGTCTCTAAACAACAGCGCACCTACAGTCAGCTAGTCTCTAAACTACAACAGCACCCGCGCATCTACAGGTCAGCTAGTCTCTAAACTACAACAGCGATCTACAGGGTCAGCTAGTCTGTAAACTACAACTAGCGCATCTCAGGGTCAGCTATTTCTCTAAACTACAACAGCGCGTCATACAGGTCAGCTATTCTCTAAACACACACGCTCTCAGGGTCAGCTAGTCCCTAAACTACAAAGCACTCTAAGCGTCCCAGCTAACTACACAGCGTGTCTACAGGTCAGCTAGTCTCTACTCAACAGCCTTCTACAGGGTCATCATCTCTAAACGCAATCGCATGTCTACAGGTCAGCTAGTCTCTAACTACAATAGCTGTTACAGGGTCACTAGTCTCTAACTACAACAGCCGTCTAGGTCAGCTAGTCTCTAACTACAACGAGCGCGTCTACAGGGTTCAGAGTCTCTAAACTACAAAGCGTTCTAGGGTCAGCTAGTCTCTAAATACAACGCACGCCTACAGTTCAGCAGTCTCTAAACTACAAGCGCATCTACAGGGGTCAGCTAGTCTCTAACTACAACAGCGCATCTACAGGGTCAGCTAGTCTCTAAACTACAATACGTGTCTACAGGGTAGCAGTCTCTAAACTACAACGCTTCTCTACAGAGTCAGTCTACGTCTGTAAACTACAACAGCGATCTACAGGTCAGCTATCTCTGTAAACTACAACAGCGCATCTACAGGTCAGCTAGTCCTAAATACAGAAGCGCTACAGGGTCAGCTAGTCTCTAAACTACAACAGCGCATCTACAGTCAGCAGTCTTAACTACACGCATCTAAGGTCAGCTAGTCTTAAACTACAAAAGCGCATCTACAGGGTCAGCTAGTCTCTAAACTCACAGCACTTCTACAGGGTCAGCTAGTCTCTAAACTACAATAGCACGTGTCTAATGGTCAGCTAGTCTCTAAACTACAAAGCGCGTCTACAGGGTCAGCTAGTCTAAACTACAACAGAGCTCTACAGGTGTCTATTCTCTAAACTCAACAGCACTTCACAGTTCAGCTAGTCTCTAACACATAGCAGGTCTACAGGGTCAGCTAGTCTCTAAATGTACAACAGCGTTCTACAGGTCCAGCTAGTCTTCTAAACAACAACAGCGCCTCTACAGGTCAGCTATTCTCTAAACTACAACGTGCTTCTACATAGTCAGCCTATTCTCTAACTACAATAGCGTGTCTACAGGGTCAGCTATCTCTAAACTAAACAGTGCGTCTACAGGGTCAGCTAGTCTCTAAACTACAATCAGGCGTCTACAGGTCAGCTAGTCCTTAACACTACAAACGCGCACCTACAGGGTCAGCTAGTCTCTAAACAACATCGCGCCTACAGGGTCAGCTAGTCTCTAAACTACAACAGCGCATCTACAGGGTCAGCTAGTCTGTAAACTACAACAGCGCATCTACAGGGTCAGCTAGTCTGTAAACTACAAAAGCGCATCTACAGGGTCAGCTAGTCTCTAAACTTCAATAGCACTTCTACAGGGTCAGCTAGTCTCTAAACTACATAGTGTCTAAGGGTCAGCTAGTCTCTAAACTACAATAGCGCGTCTACAGGGTCAGCTAGTCTCTAAACTACAACAGAGCGTCTACAGGGTCAGCTAGTCTCTAAACTGCAACAGCACTTCTACAGGTTCAGCTAGTCTCTAAACTACAATAGCAGGTCTACAGGTCAGCTAGTCTCTAATGTACAACAGCGTGTATACAGGGTCAGCTAGTCTCTAAACAACACAACACCTACAGGTCAGCTAGTCTCTAAACTACAACAGCGCGTCTACAGGTCAGCTAGTCCTCCACTAACAAAAGCTGTCTACAGTCAGCTAGTCTCTAACTACAACAGCGTCTACAGGGTCAGCTAGTCTCTAAACTACAACCGTCGTCTACAGGGTCAGCTAGTCTCTAAACTACACAGCGGTCTACAGGGTCAGCTATCTCTAAACTACAACAGCCTTCTACAGGTTCAGCTAGTCTCTAAACTACAACTGCGTGTCTACAGGGTCAGCTAGTCTCTAAACTACAACAGTGCGTCTACAGGTAGTAGTCTCTAACTACAACACGCATCTACAGGGTCAGCTAGTCTCTAAACTACAACACCACTCTACAGGGTCAGCTAGTCTCAAAACTACAATAGCAGTGTCTACAGGGTCAGCTAGTCTCTAAACTACAACAGTGCGTCTACGGGGTCAGCTAGTCTCTAACTACAACAGCGTCCTACAGGGTCAGCAAGTCTCTAAACTACAAAGCGCTCTCACGGGTCAGCTAGTCTCTAAACTACAACAGCGCATCTACAGGGTCAGCTAGTCTTAAACTACAACAGCGCTCTACAGGTAAGCTAGTCTTAAACTACAACACGCATCTACAGTTCAGCTAGTCTCTCAACTTAATACAGCTCTACAGGGTCGCTAGTCTCTAAACTACAATAGCAGTGTCTAAAGGTCAGCTAGTCTCTAAACTACAAAGCGCTCTACGTGGTCAGCTAGTCTCTAAACTAACCTAAACTACAACGTGGTCTACAGGGTTCAGCTAGTCTCTAAACTCAACAGCACTTCTAACATTCAGCTAGTCTTAAACTACAAAGCGTCTACAGGGTCAGCTAGTCTAAACTACAGCCGTTCTACAGGTCAGCTAGTCTCTAAACTACAACTGCTCGTCACTAGTCTCTAAACTACAAAGCGTTCACGTCACTATTCTGTAACTACAAACACGCTGCTACAGGGTCAGCTATTCTCTAAACTACCACATCGCGTACAAAGGGTCAGCTAGTCTCTAAACTACACACGCTCTACAGTGTCAGCTTATCCTAAACTACAGAGCGCTCTACGAGGGTCAGCTAGTCTCTAAACTACAACAGTTGTCTACAGGGTCAGCTAGTCTCTAAACTACAACAGTGGCTACAGGTCAGCTAGTCTCTAAACTACAACGCTTCACAGGTCCTATTCCTAAACTACAACATGTGTCTACAGGGTCAGCTAGTCTCTAAACTACAACATGCGTGTTACAGGGTCGATAGTCTCTAAATCAACACACATCTACAGGGTCATAGTCTCTAAAGTACAACAGCGCATCTACAGGGTCAGCTAGTCTCTAAACTACAACAGTGCGTCTACGGGGTCAGCTAGTCTCTAAACTACAACAGCGCTTCTACGGGGTCAGCTAGTCTCTAAACTACAACAGCGCGTCTAGGGTCAGCTAGTCTCTAAACTACAACTGCGTGTCTACAGGGTCAGCTAGTCTCTAAACTACAACAGTGTCTACAGGGTCACTAGTCTCTAAACTACAACTGCGTGTCTACAGGGTCAGCTAGTCTCTAAACTACAACAGTGTGTCTACAGGGTCAGCTAGTCTCTAAACACAACAGCGCTTCTACAGGGTCACGATAGGCTCTAATACAACACGCACGTCTACAGGGTCAGCTAGTCTCTAAACACAACACGCATCTACAGGGTCAGCTAGTCTCTAAACTACAACAGCGCGTCTACGGGTCAGCTAGTCTCTAAACTACAACAGCGCGTCTACGGGGTCAGCTAGTCTCTAAACTACAACAGCGCGTCTACAGGGTCAGCTAGTCTCTAAACTACAAGCAGCGTGTCTACAGGGTCAGCTAGTCTCTAAACTACAAGAGCGTGTCTACAGGGTCAGCTAGTCTCTAAACTACAACACGTCGCCTACAGGGTCAGCTAGTCTCTAAACTACAGAGCGTGGTCTACAGGGTAAGCTAGTCTCTAAACTACAAGCAGCGTGTCTAACAAAGGTCAGCTAGTCTCTAAACTACAACAGCACTTCTACAGGGTCAGCTAGTCTCTAAACTACAACTGCGTGTCTACAGGGTCAGCTAGTCTCTAAACTACAACAGTGCGTCTACAGGGTCAGCTAGTCTCTAAACTACAACAGCCGCTCTACAGGGTCAGCTAGTCTCAAAACTACAAAGCGGTCTACGGTCAGCTAGTCTCTAAACTACAACAGTGCTCTACAGGGTCACTAGTCTCTAAACTCAACAGCGCGTCTACAGGGTCAGCATCTCTAAACACAAGAGGCGTTCTACAGGTCAGCTAGTCTCTAAACTAACAGCCGCGCCACAGGGTCAGCTAGTCTCTAAACTACAACAGCACTTCTAACAGGGTCAGCTAGTCTCTAAACTACAACTGCGTGTCTACAGGGTCAGACTAGTCTCTAAACTACAACAGTGTGTCTACAGAGTCAGCTAGTCTCTAAAGTACAAAAGCGCATCTACAGGGTCAGCTAGTCTCTAAACTACAACGCGATCAGGGTCAGCTATTCTCAAAACACAATAGCGTTCTAAGGGTCAGCTAGTCTCTAAACTACAACAGCGCGTCTAAAGGGTCAGCTAGTCTCTAAACTACAATAACGTGTCTATAGGGTCAGCTAGTCTCTAAACTACAATAGCGCGTCTACGGTCAGCTATTCTCTAAACTACAATAGCGCGTCTAAAGGGTCAGCTAGTCTCTAAACTACAATTGTGCATCTACAGGGTCAGCTAGTCTCTAAACTACAACAGCGCGTCTACAGGGTCAGCTAGTCTCTAAACTACAATCGCGCATCTACAGGGTCAGCTAGTCTCTAAACTACAACAGCGCGTCTACAGGGTCAGC
Organism: Hymenochirus boettgeri; assembly: GCA_019447015.1. Classification (NCBI taxonomy): domain Eukaryota; kingdom Metazoa; phylum Chordata; class Amphibia; order Anura; family Pipidae; genus Hymenochirus; species Hymenochirus boettgeri. The sequence continues at coordinate 46,605 of JAACNH010001272.1, forward strand.
TAGTCTCTAAACTACAACTGCGTGTCTACAGGGTCAACTAGTCTCTAAACTACAATAGCACGTCTACAGGGTCAGCTAGTCTCTAAACTACAACAGCGTGTCTACAGGGTCAGCTAGTCTCTAAACAACAACAGCACTTCTACAGGCTCAGCTAGTCTCTAAACTACAACATCGCTACAGGGTCAGCTAGTCTCTAAACTACAACGCGTGTCTACAGGTCAGCTAGTCCTACAAACTACAACAGTGTGTCTACAGGGTCAGCTATTCTCTAAACTACAACAGCGCTTCTACAGGGTCAGATAGTCTCTAAATACAACAGCCTCTACAGGTCAGCTAGTCTCTAAACTACAACAGCGTCTACAGGTCAGCTAGTCTCTAAACTAAACAGCGCTTCTACGGGTCAGCTAGTCTCTAAACTACAACATGCGTCTCGGGTCAGCTAGTCTCTAAACTACACACGCGTCTACGGGTCAGCAAGTCTCTAAACTACAAAGCACGTGTCTACAGGGTCAGCTAGTCTCTAAACTACAAGAGCGTGTCTACAGGGTCAGCTAGTCTCTAAACTACAACAGCGCCCTACAGGTCATCAGTCTCTAAACTACAAGAGCGTGTCTACAGGTAGCTAGTCTCTAAACTACAAAGCCGTGCTACAGGTCAGCTAGTCTCTAAACTACAACAGCACTTCTACAGGGTCAGCTAGTCTCTAAACTACAACTGCGTGTCTACAGGGTCAGCTAGTCTCTAAACTACAACAGTGTGTCTACAGGGTCAGCTAGTCTCTAAACTACAACAGCGCATCTACAGGGTCAGCTAGTCTCAAAACTACAATAGCGTGTCTATAGGGTCAGCTAGTCTCTAAACTACACAGTGCTCTCACGGGGTCCTAGTCCTTAAACTACAACAGCGCGTCTACAGGTAGGCAGTCTCTAAACTACAAGAGCGGTCTACAGGGTCAGCTAGTCTCTAAACTATAACACGCGCCTACAGGGTCAGCTAGTCTCTAAACTACACAGCACTTCTACAGGGTCAGCTAGTCTCTAAACTACAACTGCGTGTCTACAGGGTCAACTAGTCTCTAAACTACACATGGTCTACGAGTCAGCTAGTCTCTAATACAACAGCGCATCTACAGGGTCACGTCGTCTCTAAACTACAACAGCGCGTCTACAGGTCAGCTAGTCTCTCAAAAACTACAATAGCGTGTCTATAGGGTCAGCTAGTCTCTAAACTACAACATCGCTCTAACAGGGTCCAGCTAGTCCTTAAACTACAAACGTGTCATAGGGTCAGCTAGTCCTAAACTACAATAGCGCGTCACGGGTCAGCTATTCTCTAACTACAATAGCGGTCTAAGGGTCAGCTAGTCTCTAAACTACAATTGTGCATCTACAGGGTCAGCTAGTCTCTAAACTACAACAGCGCGTCTACAGGGTCAGCTAGTCTCTAAACTACAATCGCGCGTCTACAGGGTCAGCTAGTCTCTAAACTACAACACGCTCTACAGGGTCAGCTAGTCTCTAAACTACACTGCGTGTCACAGGGTCACTAGTCTCTAAACTAACAGCACGTCTACAATGGGTCAGCTATCTCTAAACTACAACAGGTGTCTACAGGGTCAGCTATGTCTCTAACACAACAGCACTTCTACAGTCAGCTAGTCTCTAAACTACAACAGCGCGCTACAAGTCAGCTAGTCTCTAAACTACAAAAGCGTCTACAAAGGTCAGCTAGTCTCTAAATACTACAATCAGTGTGTCTACAGGGTCAGCTAGTCTCTAAACTACAACAGTGCGTCTACGTCAGATAGTCTCTAAATAACAAAGCGCATCTACAGGTCAGCTAGTCTCTAAACTACAACAGCGATCTACAGTTCAGCTAGTCTCAAAACTACAAGCGTGTCTACAGGTTCAGCTAGTCTCTAAACACAACAGTGCGTCTACGGGTCACCTAGTCTCTAAACTACAACAGCGCGTCTACAGGTCGGCTAGTCTCTAAACTACAAGAGCTGTTCTACAGGTCAGCTAGTCTCTAAACTATCACGCGCGCCTACAGGGTCAGCTAGTCTCTAAACTACAACAGCACTTCTACAGGTCAGCTAGTCTCTAAACTACACTGCGTGTCTACAGGGTCAACTAGTCTCTAAACTACAACAGTGTGTCTACAGAGTCAGCTAGTCTCTAAAGTACAAAAGCGCATCTACAGGGTCAGCTAGTCTCTAAACTACAACAGCGCATCTACGGGTCAGCTAGTCTCAAAACTACAATAGCGTGTCTATAGGGTCAGCTAGTCTCTAAACTACAACAGCGCGTCTAAAGGGTCAGCTCGTCCTAAACTACAATAACGTGTCTAAGGTCGATCAGTCTCTAAACTACAATAGCGCGTCTACGCGTCAGCTATTCTCTAAACTACAATAGCGCTCTAAAGGGTCAGCTAGTCTCTAAACTACCAAATTGCGCATCTACAGGGTCAGCTAGTCTCTATACAACAGCGCGTCTACGGTCAGCTAGTCTCTAAACTAAATCGCGCATCTACAGGTCAGCTAGTCTCTAAACTACAACAGCACGTCTACAGGGTCAGCTAGTCTCTAAACTACAACTGCGTGTCTACAGGGTAAACTAGTCTCTAAACTACAATAGCACGTCTACAGGGTCAGCTAGTCTCTAAACTACAACAGCGTGTCTACAGGGTCAGCTAGTCTCTAAACTACAATCGCGCATCTACAGGGTCAGCTAGTCTCTAAACTACAACAGCAGCTCTACAGGATCAGCTAGTCTCTAAACTACATGCGTGTCTACAGGGTCAGCTATTCTCTAAACTACAACAGTGGTCTACAGGTCAGCTAGTCTCTAAACTACAACAGCGCATCTACAGGGTCATCTAGTCTCAAAACTACAATAGCGTGTCCTAAGGGTCAGCTAGTTCTCTAAACTACAAACAGGCGTCCTACGGGGTCAGCTAGTCTCTAAACTACAACCGCTCTACAGGGTCAGCTAGTCTCTAAACTACAATACGCTCTAAGGGTCAGCTAGTCTCTAAACTAAACAAAGCGCGTCTAACGGTCAGCTATTCTCTAAACTACAAAGCGCGTCTAAGGTCAGCTAGTCTCTAAACTAACAATTGCGCATCTACAGGGTCAGCTAGTCTCTAACTACAACAGCGCGTCTACAGGGTCAGCTAGTCTCTAAACTACAATCGCGCATTGGGTCAGCTAGTCTCTAAACTACAACATCGCGTCTACAGGGTCAGCTAGTCCTAAACTACAACATGCGTGTCTACAGGTCAACTAGTCTCTAAACTACAAAGCACGTCTACAGGGTCAGCTAGTCTCTAAACTACAACAGCGTTCTACAGGGTCCTAGTCTCTAAACAACAACGCACTTCTACAGGGTCAGCTAGTCTCTAAACACAACAGCGCGTCTACAGGTCAGCTAGTCTCTAAACTCAAAGCGTGTCTACAGTCAGCTAGTCTCTAAACTACAACAGTGCTGTCTACAGGGTCAGCGTTTGTCTCTAAACTACACACAGTGCTCTACAGGGTCCTAGTTCTCTAAATACACCAGCGCATCTACAGGTCAGCTAGTCTAAAACTACAAGACGGTCTACAGGGTCAGCTAGTCCTCTAAACTACAACAGTGCGTCTACAGGGTGTCACTAGTCTCTAACTACACAGAGCGCGTCTACAGGTCGCATTCTCTAAACTACAAGCGTGTCTACAGGGTCACTAGTCTCTAAACTAAACAGCGCTCTACAGGTTCAGCTAGTCTCTAAACTACAACAGCAGCTCTACAGGGTCAGCTAGTCTCTAAACTACAACTGCGTGTCTACAGGTGTCAGCTAGTCTCTAAACTACAACAGTGTGTCTACAGGTCAGCTGTCTCTAAATACAAAGCGCATCTACAGGGTCAGCTAGTCTCTAAACTAAACAGCGCATCTACAGGTCAGCTAGTCTCAAAACTACAATAGCTTGTCTATAGGGTCAGCTAGTCTCTAAACACTACACAGCGAGTCTAAAGGGTCCAGCAGTCTCTAAACTACAACTACGTGTCTAAGGGTCAGCTAGTCTCTAAACTACAATAGCGCGCCTACGGGTCAGCTATTCTCTAAACTACAATAGCGCGTCTACAGGGTCGCTAGTCTCTAAACTACAACGCGCCTCTACAGTCAGCTGTCTCTAAACTACAACAGCGCGTCTACAGTGTCACTAGTCTCTAAACTACAAATCGCGATCTACAGGGTCAGTGTCTCTAATACAACAGCCGTCTACAGGGTCAGCTAGTCTCTAAACTCCAACTGCGTGTCTACAGGGTACTAGTCTCCTAAACTACAATCACTGTCACACGGGTCAGCTAGTCTCTAACTACAAAAGCGTGTCTACAGGTCAGCTAGTCTCTAACAACCCAGCACTTCTACGGTCAGCTAGTCTCTAAACTACAAGCGCGTCTCATAGTCCAGTCTCTACTAAACTACAAAGCGTGTCTACAGGGCAGCTAGTCTCTAAACTACAACAGCGGCTCTACAGGGTCAGCTAGTCTCTAAACTACAACAGGCGTCTACAGGGTTCAGCCTAGTCTCTAAACTAAACAGCGCGTCTACGGGTCAGCAAGTCTCTCTAAACTACAAAGTGTCACAGGGTCAGCTAGTCTCTAAAAAACAACATCGGCCTACAGGGTCAGCTATCTCTAAACTACACATCACTTCTACATGGCAACTAGTCTCTAAACTACACAGCGCTCTACAGGGTCAGCTAGTCTCTAAACTACAACACGCATCTACAGGGTCAGCTAGTCTCTAACTACAACATGCGCATCTACAGGGTCAGCTAGTCTCAATACAACAGCGCATCTAAGTGTAGCTAGTCGTAAACTACAATGGTCAGCTAGTCTCTAAACTACAACAGTGCGTCTACAGGGTCAGATAGTCTCTAAAGTACAACAGCTAGTCTCAAAACTACAATAGCGTGTCTATAGGGTCAGCTAGTCTCTAAACTACAACATTGCGTCTCCAGGGTCAGCTGTCTCTAACTACAACAGCGCTCTACAGGGTCAGCAAGTCTCTAAACTACAACTACAAGATGCCTACAGTCAGCTATCTCTAAACTACAACAGCATTAGCGGTCAGCTATCTCTAACTACAACTGCGTTCTACAGGTCAGTAGTCTACTACAACAGTGTGTCTACAGGGTCACAGTCTCTAAACTACACAGTGCGTCTACAGGTCACTAGTCTCCTAAACTACACAGCGCATCTACAGGGTCAGCTAGTCTCTAAACAGACAACACGCATCTACAGGGTCGCTAGGTCATAAAACTACAATAGCGTGTCTATAGGGTCGCTAGTCTCTAAACTACAACAGTGCGTCTACAGGTGGCACTAGTCTCAAACTACAACAGCGCAGTCTACAGGGTGACAGCAAGTGCTCTAACACTACAAGAGCGGTCTACAGGGTCAGCTATTCTCTAACTACAACAGGCGCGCCTCCGGGTCACTAGTCTCCTAACTACAACAGCGCACTTACAGGTCAGCTAGTCTCAAAACTACAAAGCGCGTCTACGGGTCAGCTAGTCCTAAACTACAACAGCGCGCCTCACAGGGTCAGCTAGTCTCTAAACTACAACTGGTGTCTTCAGGTCAGCTATGTCTCTAAACTACCACTTGCGTGTCCTACAGGGTCACTAGTCTCTAAACTACAGCGCGTGCTACAGGGTTCCTAGTCTCTAACTACAATACAGCGCACCTACATGGTCCACTAGTCTCTAAACTACAACAGCACTGTCTCAGGGTCAGCTAGGTCCCATCTTGCTAAACTACAACTGCGTGTCTACAGGGTCAGCAGTCTTAACCTAACAAGAGCGTGTCCTAATCTCTCCAACAACAACAACCACC